>QTSX02006523.1:0-236380 GCA_014839935.2 Entomophthora muscae | reverse complement strand
CAATTTTTGCACTTTAGACCTTAGGAACTTTGACCTAAGAAACTTGCCTTATGGGTCCAGGTTTTCCTCAAGGTCTAATTTTAGACTGGGTGGTTGGGTTTGGCAAGAGTCTGGCTCCAACCATGTGGTCTGGGTCCCATATCCCCATGGGTTGGGGCCAGGTTTGATGGCCAAGGTTTGTATATTATTCCTGAATTTTTCAGGGCTGCATGACCTGCCCTCTATTTTTATCCCCAATTGATTGGCCTTATTTGATTGATTTATCCCTTGGGTGGAGTATGACTGGCTGAAGGGGAGTGGAGCCTAGAACCTGGAACCCAAGAGGCTGGAGGACGGGTGGCTTGCGGCAGCCTGGGCCGCAGGCAACTGGCAGGAGGGGTTGGCAGACGCCTGCCTGGATGATAAATTATTTTGATCCAAAATAAGTACTGTTTGGACCTCCATAACATTATTTTTTTCCCTGGTTTAGGGGCGGAAAACCTTGGCTGTACCAAGGATTATCTGAAACCACAATTTCTTTCTTGTGCCAAATTGGGGAGATTGTAGAAATTTGGCTAGTGTCAGGAATATTCCTGATACTAATAAGCTAAAAGTACACCAAAGAATTAATTTCTGCAATAAAAACTATAAGGTGGATAATAAAAAGTGCTTAAATTAGCTGCTCTTTAAAGAAGACATTTTTTTGCTTTTAAAAAAGTTAAACTATGTCAAAACCACAGGCTCAACCCGCCAGCAAGGTTCCAAACAAGCGGGTTTGTGACCTGCAATTTAATTACCTGGCCACTTGAAGCCAGACTAGGAAGTCAACTTAAATTGCCAAATCCAATAACATGAACAGATGATGATCCCCTACGGTGGATACCTTGTTTTGACGGTTGACTCATTACCAGGATCAAGTCACCCCTTTCTTCCATCCAACCGTGTGATCAACAATCATGTTCCTGCTATCCATTGATTCACTATGACTATATAATCACTATCTCAAAATAAAGATTATTATCTAGCTTCTAAATATTTTCCCCCTTGTAACTCTGCTAAAAACAGCACAGTTACGACAACTAGATCTAATAATGATATTTAATTAATAAGACATATTAATTAAAAAATAGAAAAAAGTGCTTTATGGCCCATATAATTTACTTTTTACAGCTGTCAAGGTGGATAAATCAAAGTCAGCTTACAGTGAACTGAAGCTCACATAACATAAAGTCTAGATTTCTCAAGTTTTTTTAGAGACAGCACATAGCAAGCAGCATTAATCATTTTAACATGACACATCAAACACACCAAGCACCAATAAAAAACATAGCCATAATCAAAGCCAATGATACAAACAACAGAAAAAATCAAAAATATTCATTGTTATCCCAGATTCCAAACAACATCCAGATGTATATTATCCCTACAGAAAGGTATACTAAGGTCATAGAAGTACCAAATAGAGAGCTTACAAAAGCCATGCAGGCATCAGAAACCCCCAGTCAAGAAATGCTGTATATTCACAATATTTTGGTTAAATTACAGCTCAAGAAAGGAAAGTGAACTAATCACAGCCAGCCCACTGAATTCAAACAGGAAACATGGGTATTAAATCTAAAATCCAGTTTCCTAATCAGATCATTCAAATACTGGCTAGTGTTGAGTATATACTTCTGAGAAGTATATGAAACAAAATAAAGGGGAAATATAAAAAGATGATGATAATTTATTTGATATGAATTTGGAGTATTATATAGTATCATGAGAAGCCACATATTGACCATGTACGTCATGGCGGTCATGAGGCTTATCCAAGTAGTGTTCTGCTTAGGACTTGAAAGGGTTGATCCCCTTAATAATGGGATAGAAGTTGACAGATAGTAAGAAGAGGTCTCCAAGTGGTGGGGAATAACCACCTAAATCCATAAGGAGTTGATGATTAGCCACCACCAAAGCTTTAGATACTGTTTAGTAAAATTTCCAAAAGAAACACTGGGGGTTAAGAAATGATTTAACCAACCAAAGGAGTCCCAGATAGATAGCCTGCAAAAGAATCAACATACCTTCAGAATAAAACTCTGGACATTGGGAAGTAAAATTTTTCATGGTTCAAAATCTGCAGTAAAGATGCCAAGATTAGCAGACATTGGGGTAACATTAGGAGGCATCAACAATAAAGAATCTAAAGCAGGGCCCCATATTCAAGTGATAATCCGACTCAAGATCAGTTTATATGGAATTTAGCAAAGTAGAACCACTACAGGATGCACTTAAAATTAAGACTAGACCAGGAGATAATTTGGTTTATTGAGTAACTTATGGAGGGCTCAACTCTTAAGAGTTGTACAGTGAAAATTTTCCAATATAAACCAAATTTATTGACTAAGCAATACCACCTGGATCCATGGCTCCTATTCTGTTTGCATTATCCAAAGAGCACCTTGTCTAGCACACAAAAAATTCCTTGGGTGATTAATTTCTGGCAACCCTTCTGATAAACAAGGTTGTATCAAGTGACTCTCAGATTAAGTCTATTTATAAGTTTCAACTTGCACGGGGTAATCAAATCAAGCTGACAAACTGGAGCAGCAGTGACATATTTCTGATCAATAGTATGATTTAAGTCTGTCAACTTGGTCAACTGTTTACCCGACTTCCAGGCTTTACAATTAGGACAGACAATACCAGGCATTATGGAAACTAATGCGACAAATAGATGGGCATCTGGTAAGAGTGCCACCAACTTAATGATTATTTGGGGAATCACTTGGGGAATTACTTTCCCGAGAGGGAGTAATTGTAGATATCGCGACAAAAGGAAGAAACCATTCAGTGCCAAGATGCCAAGCCAATCCAGAGTGCACCCACTGCTTATTTATCTGAGATGACGATCTTTCTTTTTGGGGTTTGATTTCATTTTATAATGGATCTTTTTGGTCTTTGGTTTGCCAACTTTATCAAGGAGCTCCTCAAAGATTCTCAAAGATTATCGAAGAGATTGTGTTTTTGTTGAATTATAATTTATCTTGTGGATGAGTTCCCTGCCCATTAAAATATTTCTGCTGGCTAGCCATGTAATTATATGGATTCGAGACTTAAGCTACCTTGAATCCCAAGTATCTGCACTTACATAAGAGATTACTTTGTTCATAGTTTCTTCTGTGATATCCTAATTATTGTAAACACTTGCCATCTATAGCTTCTTTCTAGGCTGGAAGATGGATGCATTGATCTTTAACCTTGACCGGTATGTCCTGAACTTGCTAGTAAGCTATCCAGGTTTACGTGGGTAGGTCACGTTTTCACTCCAGGGAATATAAATACCAAATGAAAAGCTCTCTTTGGATCGATGAGGGTAGTATCATGGAGCCCTAGGAGAACCATTCAAAGCTTGAGAGATAAAAAATTTCTTATTGCACGGGTATTGAAAGTTCATGGATGCTTGGATCATGACGATGCACTTGACAATGCAAGTTTGGTATCCAGGGTAGGCGCTATAAAGGGTTTCTGGCCAGCAAGCTCCTAGCTGATGATTTTTCTTGCATATTCGGTAATGGCTAGCGATTGAAATTGTAATAAATTTTATTTCAACTGTTGGTTCTATAATTATATGCGGGGTGGAATGGTTCAGGAATATGCGCCAAGTGGATTGCTGATTGTTTAGCATTGCTGAATGCAGCTAGGCTAGCAAATGTCATGAACAGGGCCCACCCTAGCATTTAAACAAGCCAGTAAAGAATTTAGGCATGAATGCATCTATTTTTATCCGCCAAGCTGGGATACGCATTTATTTTTCGGGTGATTTCATACCTTGAAAGAATACTTATCAAGGAACAGGCAACCAATCATGTGCAGTACCAGCATTGGCATTGGTAGTCCGTGAGCGGAGCCTTTCAGTGGAGCCAAAGGGAAAGGGTATATAAGGGCGTTCGCTAGAACAACAACTGACATGATGAATTCTCGATACCCTCCCATCGCCCCGCTGACTCCCGCTTCGCTCTTTCCTATTGGAGAGGAGGGACTCAATTGCTTTGCTGGTGGCTTCCCCAACTCGGCTCCCATCATGAACGGCCTTCAGCTGAGTTCCGACACAAATATTATGGGCTCCAGTCCACCAGTACATCTGATGGATATGGGCTTCAACATGGACATGGGCTTTAACGCCATGCGCCGCAATAGCGAAATGGCCTTTCCCCAGATGGCCGCCAACCCCGTCAACCGCCGCAACTCGGCAGCATGCCTTCCATCAGCGAGCATGGCCTCCCCCGCCACCGGGGAATTTCCCGTCATCTCACACAAACCAACATCGAGGGCATTGCGCGCCAAGAGGTGTCCCACCAACAAGTGCCCGTGCGGCGGCAAGGAAGACTGTATGGAGCCTGGGTGCATCAAATCCGCCGGCCACTACGTATGCCCCGTGTGCAACATCGAGTTCAGCCGCAAGAACTCCATGCGTCGCCATGTCCTTACCCACATCAACCTCCGCCCCTACGAATGCCAGGCATGCCAGAAGTCCTTCTACCGATCCGACATCTACAAGCGCCACCTCTCGTCAAAGAAGTGCCGCCGCAACATTCCCCACCAGCTGTCCTTTGGCCAGCAACCCACCTTCCCCGACCTGTCGTCGTACCTCAATCACCACATTCCCTTCCAGTAGTTCACTAATTCCCCGTTAACTTATTAAATTATTAATTTCCCTGGCTTGTGCTTCTCATTAACTAATTAATTGCTCAGGTCCTAGGCAAACACTTGTCTTTGATTCGTTTCGTATAAAAAATAATTTTGATTTAATGTTTTATTCAAACACTCGGAATAGAAAATTTTCACGCAGGTTTGATCCTGCTTCACCCACATGGACATGGCGTTAAACCTTGAGCCAAGCCAAACCAGCCTCGATATGAAACAGCATATCACAGCTTCGATTGATTTCGCACCAACCGGGGCATCGAACCTAACGATACGCTATAGATGAGCATATCGACAAACCAAAACATTTCAACGGCGTAAAGGATCCCAACCTGGCTTGGTAGACCCGCCCCTCGCATCCCAACCAATCAAACCCCCTGGATCCATCCAATCACATCCATCCACGAACCTAGTGCCACTTGAATCCGGCCAGAAAGTTAAGCTTTCATGCCGTTCGAATCCAAGCACCCTTGATCCACCACACTCTATCGGCTGGGACGAAACGTCTAGGCTGATTGCTGCGCTGGGATTATGAGCCCAGCTCCAACCCATAGCTTCAGCTTAACCCCTAAAATCCATACCAATCCCATCACAACCTGCTTTGTGGCTTTTAGATGAGCCATTTCCCCCTAAAAGCCATATCACAATCCATGCATATTTGGTTTGTAACTGCCCTACCCTTTGATCAATCATCTGATCTAACTCTTACTATTCCTTCTGGCTATTAAGTTGTTATCTATCTAAACAGAAAACTGTTACTTTATAATCAAGTTATCCTGTCTAAACTCCAAACAAAACATATCACTGTGAGATATGGACATTTTAAGACTTATTGCAACCAAGTTGACCAACCCACTTCCCACCCTACACAAACCCCACCAGGGGACACTCTTTGATCTACCCTATGATGGGTCTAATGCTATGGCTTCAGTTGACCATGAGACTAGCAGAGTTCCATCTACGGTGCACAACTAACTTACATCACCATCCCAAGGATCCTGAAGCTTACTCTCAAAGCTCTTCCATCCTCTAAACTCTCCCAATACCACCCCATGATATTCAAATGACTTCTATACCCAAGATAAGAACTTACCATCTCTTCAAATAAAGTTCACCTTATCTTATCCCCTCTTGGACTGGTATCTTCGCCAAGTACTTTACTAAAAGCAGTTCAGGTGCACCATGTTAACAAACAATCCATTAAACAAGGTACCAGGCTCTGAAACTGGTCCAAATCTTGCATCAGGTACTCTAAATAATGTTGTGCCATCTCGTTCACCTCCCCACCCCCATGCCTACATAGCAGGACAAGCACCAAGTACAGCCCAATCCCTGAACTGCAACATGAACCATGAATCTCATCTGTAACCCAACCCTGAACATTCTATCATAGCTTGGCTGGTTTAGCCAAGTTACTGCTGCAGGGGAATCTGGATGGACCAGATAACCTCTTAATTTCAGAATGGGTGATTATGCAGCATCTGTTAAGGCTTTCAGGGAGATTGGTGCTCTGGAATCACAGGGTCTATCCCTAGAAAGATTAGCTGGCTCCATATACAGAGCTAGGTTGCCCAGGATCCCCACCGGCAACCCAGTGGGATAGGCCAAGCCTTTTGGGTCAGGGAGGATCAAGCCAAACCCCAGGTCTAGCTTTATGGCTCGTAATCCTGCTAGGGTTTACCTAGCAGCTGCAACAATATCAAATGATAAATCTGTGAACTTTTTATCAACCTGTTCCTTTACCTTTCCCTACCCTACCCAACCTACCATCAATTTTTTTTTGTATCTGGCATCATTCTAACAACCTTACCTGTTAAGATACTAGCCACTGGTTAGATATCAACCTTAAGGCTACCCCATCCCCTGAGAGACTGTTGAAGCATCAACCTTGCTTTTAACCCTTATCCCTGTACAGACCTCTTTGATTGATCCCTCCCCATAAACCGGTCCCCTGAAAAATAGCTTGGCCGCCAAGCTTTAGCTGGTGCTGCTGCCGCATCCCAACACTGTTCAAGGATCAACCCTTCTGAGCCCTATGGGGAACATTACCTGGACAACCCCAATTGTGGCCATGATGTACATGGACACTGTGTGGCTTGCCAGAGCGCTTTATAGCATCATCTGTCTATATCAAATGAAGTTCCCTTATCTCCTTCAAAATCCCCCTCATTTGTTCTATATACTTCCCAGAAGTGTATACTTGACAGGGGTAGCCCAGAGAGGCTATCTATCCCTGCTTAAATAACATCCTTCCAAGGAAAGCAACCCAGAGCCTAGTTATTCCTGCTGGATGAAGAGCCTTCAGGAAGGGAAAGTTCATGCTTCCAGCTGCACTGTGAGAGATTGGGCTAAAATAACTAGATCTGGATTGAATCCTGGGCTGTAAACCATCTGGATGTCATCCCATGGACGGCTGGGATAGCCTGCTATAAGGGTGTTCAGAGGGGCGGGGTAGGGGCAGGGGAGAAGGTGATTGATCCCATGATGAGCATTCTAGAAAGCCCTCAGGGGAGCATCCTGAGGGGGCTCCTTGGAATTCTCTGTTGAAGCTGGTGGCTCCAACTCAATCTCAACAGAGCCCACCAAAACCAACTCACAATAAGCCAGGAGCTGGGTCAGGCCATCATCCAGATCTGGTTCCAACCCAGACACTCTACAGAAACCAAGCTGCCATTTTCTCTACCCATTAGGTCATCCCAGATGGAAAGAATCTGGCAAGGATTATCCTTCAAGGAGGTCCAGAGGAGGGACAAGCTGGTCCAGAGAGATGGGTAGATAAACCAGAGGAGAAGCCGGAAAGGAAGAGTAGTCAACCTTTCTTATCAGAGGGGAGGGACTATAATATCTGAGCTCCTCTTCAAAACTCGGTGCAAGAAGAGCTCTTTTGGGGAGCCAGGGAACGGGGGAACCAGGAAACCAGAAGAGAAGACCAGAGGATTATGGCAGTCTGAGAAAGGGCTAGGTAACTATGGATAAGGTGAAGTGCTTGAAAGCGAGCCAAGAGATTTCCAATTTTGGTTTCAAATATAAAAGCTTTATAGCAAGTCTTTATATTGTATTTTGATCTTAACCTCTTTAGCAAAAGCAAATGACAGCTCAAACCAGGTATAATGTTAACAGATGCACAGATACTCCCTATAGGAGCCAAGAAAGGCAGCAGCAAGCCAGGATGGTTGAGGAACAGAGGGGTCTAAAGATTCTAAGCTTGATCACCAAGGCTGTTAAAGAGCCCTTCAAAGATCAAAGGGTTTGGAAGTAGATCTCAACGGTTAGGGTTGGCAGGCAAGGGCCAGAAAGGCTTATTGTCTTTTTAAGGGGAAATTTTAAGAACAGGTGCCCCATTTTGGGGCACTGAACTCAAACTGGGGGATTGCCAGCTGGGGGATGAATTCTTCAACCCTGTGCCAGGAGGTTAGAAGATTCCAACCATTTTTTGAACCTGGATCTGATTGGGCCTGGATTTCCAGGTGAGTTGGAAAGGAGTTTGCTAAAACTGGTGTCAGCTGGAACTGCTGTTGTGGAGCCAGTTGATTGTCCAGATCAGATCACATTCAGGTGGGGTTGATCCTATGTCAGCAAGAAGTCTAAATTAATCCAGGATCCTTCCCAGGTTGGGGTGGGGGCAGGAGGTGTGACTGTACTACAGTCACTGCTGAGTATTTAGCCAAATAAATGCTCTGAAATATAAAGATATTCTGTTTTTGCTGTTTATTAAATATAGATAGGTTTGTTTGGAATTCTTGAGGAAAAGGTTCCTAGAAACTGGATATCTATGTTTAATAAAATAACAGAATATGGATGTTTAGTTAGGTTAGGCCAACTAAAAGAATTGAGGCAAGATTGGCCAAATCAATCTTGGAGACTAGGCGTCTCAAAATGGGTTAGTTAATCAGGAAGATTAATTAATAAATATGGGATATAATTAATGAGAATTTAATTATATTAAATGGCCTTGACTTTTTCAAGAAGTTTGGTTAAGTTTAACCATGGGAAACCCCCAGAATTAGGGTTAAAAGCGCCGCGCCGCCTAATGGATTTGAGAAGCACCAAGGCGCCGCTATCAAATTTTCTCAGGCGCCATGGCGCCGTCTGAGGAAATTGCTGGGCGCCGCAGTGGCGCCTGGTTTGAGTTTCAAAGCATTTTAATGGGTTTTATGGCAAAAAACCTTTAAATGCAAAGATAATCAAATAAAGGCAGGGATGCCTAGGAATTCAGGTTTGATCAGCTGGTTCCCAGTTGGAACACTGATAGCTGAGTTTGGGATGTGCAATCCACAGGGGTTTGGCGCCGGGAGCTGGTCAAGCTCCATGCTGAATTGGTACATTGAGATGAAGGGTGTCAGGTGACCCCTTCTCATTGTAGGCTAATTCTCATAGGTTGAGAATTTTTGGTGATCTTTTAGGTAAAGATCTATGTTGGATGACTTGAATGTCATAGACCACGTGACACAAATCATTGGTTGATTCAGGAACCAGAGGGGTTTTCAGCTGTGTATGCCCCAAATGGTATATAAGTAAAAACAGTTAAACATTAATAAAATATATTCACATTGTCAGTTTTGACGCTTTCCCCTCACCTATTTTTCCAATTATCATGCCTTCTTTGTTAAAATTTGAGAGAGCCAAATTTGGGGTCCTTTGTGTGGAAACCGCTGCAGCAAGAAAGGAGGTTCCTACAAGTACATTGGAAGAAGCTTGGACCAGCCTGGAGGTCACTAAGACTGTTCCTGCCAAATCTTTAGTAGAAGTAAAGGCTGTGTTTGAAGAGCTGTATTCCAATTACTTTGTAAAGGAAGGGACTCCCGCCCAAGGGAACCAAATTTATGCTTGGGATGCTTGGAACTTATTGATAGGATGGGATAAAATCTTGCAACAAGTAGAAGAGATGGTGAATTGTAAAATTGAGGCGTTGAGAGCATGAGAGGAAAAAAGCGTTGAAATCATGGCTCGTTGGCGGGACAACAATAAAGTGTTATCCAATAAAATTGCCTCCCTGGAGCCAAAGCTCCTCAAAGCTTTGTCCCAGTAAGGTAACAGCAATAAGAGTCAAGGGCAGGATAATGGCAGGATGGACTGGTTAGTCCTGGATCTGTCACAGGAGGCTTCAGAGATTCTTGGAGGGTAAGCTAAATAAAATCTCTCATTATTTTATGAGAAAAATATTCTTTTGTATTCAAGGGTTCAGCAGAACTATGAGAGGACTTCTTGGTTCAGCAAGAAAAGGCAGACCTATCCCAGGCTAAAGGGGGGTAAAATTGCATCCATTGCCTTTGATAGTACATTTGTCCCTATCAAACTGCTTATCCCCCTCAATACTCACAAAATCCTGAGCCAGTCTGCAACAGCAGCTGGCCTTGATGGATCTTTCTTAATGTTTTGACATCTTGGCTTTTCTGGATTTGGGACTGTTGTGTGATGAAAATAGTCAGATAGTAGAAAGCAGTCTCCATGTGGTGGGGAATCACCACCCAAATCCACATAGAGTTGATTATTAACCACCAATGAAGCTTCAAATACTGTTTGGTAAAATTTCCAAAAGATACACTAGGATTAAGCAAAATGATTAATACTAACCAAAAAAAGTCCTAGATAAATTGCCTGGGAGAGAATCAAAGTGTCTTCAGCATAGAATTATAGACATTGAGATGGAGCAAGTGTCTTGGCTTCAGATACAGTAGGAAAAACTCCAAGATTCATTGGCATTGGATTAACATTGGGAGGAGACAACAACAAAGTGCCGACAGTGGGACCCCATCTTCCCGTAATAATTTGACCAAGAATCAAATTATAAGGGATATAGCGCAGCAGGTCAAATACAGAATGCATGATAAAATGGAATTATACCAGGAGAATATTGATTTTATTTGAGTAAAAATTTTAGAGAGGTCTCAACTATTAAGAGTTGAACAGTGAAAATTATTCAATATTTATCAAAATTTGACTAAGCAATACCACCGGGATCCTTGGATCCTATTCCTTCTTCATTGTCAAGTGAGTACCTAGTCCAGTTTGCAAAGAACCCTTGTATGACCAACTTCTGAAAACTGTGTTTATAAATAAGATTGTACCAAGTGACTCTCATATTACATTGATTTATCAGCATCAGCTTGCAAGGGGGAATCAAATCCAAATGGCAAACTGGAGAGGCAGTAACCTATTTTCAATCAACTGTTTGATTTAAATACGTCAAATCATTTAATTTGGTTAACAGCTTTCTGAGCTTTTCCACTCAGGCAAATAATTCACGGCATTATGGAATCTACCCTGACATTACCCTCCACTTTAGCCTAGGGCACAATACTGCCACCAGGAAGATGAGACAGGGAGAAATTATTGTGAACAGGGGGAAGTTTCATTTCTTCTAGAGTAAGCTCAGGATGACCAATGGCCGTCAGGTTGCAATTATAGAACTACTGGATGAGCTCGGGGGAATTGGAACAATCATAGTGTGGAATCCATAAGTTTTCAGAATCAGGATAGCCCTTCCATGACACCAAATATTCCAAGTGGTGTCAATTCTTACAGGAAGCCAAAATACAATTTATCTCATACTCAGGTTCTCCTTTCACAAGAATGGGTTGGGAAGAAGGAGTCTCAGTACCCTTAAAGGTAGTAAGAAGGCATTCATGGAAGGTGTGGAAAATCTTAAAAGCCAGGGGTAAATCTAGCTGATATGCGGAGGGACCAATTTGACGTTCAACCTTGAAGGGACCAACTTGCTTGGGACCTAATTTGCAGCAGGGGACCTTCAGTTTCATATTGCAAGCATCAACCATGACTATATCACCTGGCCTGTAAGTTGGACCCTCATGGTGCTTGCAATCTGCATATTCCTTGTAAGTTGTCACAGCGGCGGCGAGAGTAACCTGAAGCTCCTGATGAACCTGCTTCAATGCAGCGGTTTGATTGGTTTCAGCTTCCAAATTGCTAACCAGTTGAGGACCCATGTTAGATGAAGGATTGTAGCCCACATTAGCATAGAATGGTGATACCTGAGTTGAGTTTTGTGGGTGTTATTATATGTAAACTCTGCCATGGGTAAATTTGCACACCAGTCATCTTGTTGCGCATTAGTGTAGCAACATAGGTAGACCTCCAAACTTTGGTTTACCCTCTCTGTTTGTCCATTGGACTGGGGATGAAACGCGGTAGAGCAGCACATCTTGATACCAAGAATCCCAGTAAAGGCTTCCCAGAATCAAGCAATAAATTGGGGGCCATAATCACTCACTATCTCCATTGGGATGCCATGTAAGGAAAAGATCCTGTTCACAAACAACCTTGCTGTTTT
Organism: Entomophthora muscae; assembly: GCA_014839935.2. Taxonomy (NCBI): domain Eukaryota; kingdom Fungi; phylum Entomophthoromycota; class Entomophthoromycetes; order Entomophthorales; family Entomophthoraceae; genus Entomophthora; species Entomophthora muscae. The sequence continues at coordinate 224,424 of QTSX02006523.1, read as the reverse complement.
CACCAACGTAATTTTGTTCAATTAAGGAAAAAAGTGTGCCATTGTGTAAACTGATCTACCACCACCATGATTGCATTGAACCCATTGGAGTCCAAAAGTCCTCTTATGAAATACACAGACATTGACGTCCAAGGCCCTGCAGCTGGCTGTAATAGAACCAAAAAAACCTGTAGTCTTGTTTTTGCTTGCCTTGGACTGAACACACACCAAATAATCTCAAACATAAGCCGCTACCTGCACTTTCAAACCCTTCCAAGAGAACTGTTGACAAATTAGCTCAACTTCTTTATTCTTTCCCAGGTGACCTGCTGTGGGAAAAGTGTGATAAGCCTCCATGATTTCATCCCAAATAGTTCCCTCTGGAACCCATAGACAGCCTTGATGATAAAGAGTTGGCCCTATCTTATGGTAACCCTGAGGCTGACCCACTGGATTTGTGCATGCTAGTTCCAATAATCTATCATAACCATTGGACAGGGGCTGCAAAACTTAGCCTTAGAATCTAAGTCTAAGTTGGCGCTCTCAGTCAAGACATGATAGCAAGCGTAGCTGGCAGATGAGAAGTATTTCTACTCAATGCATCCCCCAGGTGATTTTCAGAACCCTCAATGAACTTTTAGCGGAACTTGTATCTTGTCAAGTCACCATGTCATCTGGATTGACAACCCAACAAAGCCCTGGGTTGACAATAGTACAGGAGAGCCTTATGATTAGTTCTTACAATAAAGGGGTGATGCACTGACATGAGGTGGTGATGCCAATGCTTCAAGGATTCCACAACCACCAACAATTCCTTGATGTAGATAATGTAATTTTGTTCATGAGTCTTCATATTCCTAGAGAAGTATCACACTGATCTTTCCACACCGTCATTGGCAGTTTGCAACAACACTCCTGCTACAGCATATTTAAAGGCGTCTGAAGTTACCACAAATGGAAGCTCTGGATCCATATGTTAAAAAACTGAGGAAGACAACAGGAGAGCCTTGACTGCTAAGAACGCCTCTGCACACTCAGGCGTCCAGACCAGAGTTGTTTTCCCACTAGCCAAATACAAAGAAGCCGCAACTTCAGATAAATGTGAGGTGAACTTCTTCAAGAAAGTGTTGAGGGTCTGGATATGCAAGTATTCTGGCTATTGCCATCACACCTAACATCCAGTCATCCCCCAATTTGGTGCCTTTCCAATATACCGTTTGACATACCAGAAATGGCAACAAACCAATATCACATGACTGTCCAGGTATCCAACGACTTGAACCCATCCAGCACATGACCAGCCCCTGGGTTTGGTCCAACTAATATCCCTGCCACAGCTAAATCTATATAAGTCTAAAGTATCATCCAATAAAATATACTTCTTCTCCTCCTACTTTTATATTCTAAGCTTCCCCAAAAGGCGCTCCATATCACTGGTAGCACTATGGTTTTTGACCACGCCAATGAAAGAGAAAATGACTGAACAGAACCTGCCCATCTTTGCTCACGTACTCAACCAAGCCACATCCCAGGAGACCTGGAAAACGTACTTTTGCGCCCACAACATTGACAAATATATTCCTAGTGGATGCACCATATTTGAAGGTCTGGTCATGCCCAAAGCCTGTGCCAAGATAATTCAATACAGTTGCTCTCTTTAACCACAAACAAACGCACAACCACCTATCACAGGTGAAGTTGCCAACACCAAATACATTGGTATTGACAAGTTCTTTGGTAAAAACAAAGAAAACGTCATCAACTGGCTAGACCACACAGCTGCTAAACTCCGTGCCAGCTGCATCCCTCATGAGAAATGGGTCCAGGAAGCCAGCAAGCGCCTATACGAGGCCGCAGCTAACTGGTTTGCCACCTGGTTTGGCTCACAAACCAACGACCAGCTTGACAACTGGGAAGAGTTCAAAGCCAACATCACCCACAATTTCCGCGTCACTGAATCTCTTCAAGACATTGCAATACAGCTCAGTGATCTACCTCAAAAGATTACTATTGCAGCCTACTCCAACAAATTTGAAGAAATACATTGCAAAATCCAAAACCCAGCACAAACTGACAATGCACACACCAGAGCATCATTCATCAACAGAATGAAACCCTCTGTCACTGCCCTCATCTGCCAAGAAGCAAATACCTCCATGCCTACGCTCATTGCTGAAGCCAAGCACGCTGAAAAATGCGCTAACATGGAATATGCTGCACACAACAGCAACTGCTCCTCAAACAGCAATGGCAGAGAAAACGCCAATGGTAATAAATGCCAAAGTACCAACCATAACAACAGCAGCTCTAATCTTAACAACAGCAATTGTAGCCAAAGCGCAAACTGCTCCCATCCCAAGAAAAAGGACACCACCAAAGTTAACAACGCGGAAGTAGCAACCTGCTACAAATCTGACCCCACATTCTCTGACATCAAAGGTCTCAAAGCAGAGGAACAGGGAAAAGAGGAGGGGGAACATGCTTAAGTGCCCCTGTCCCCCCAACTTGATAAGAAATTGTACCAAGGCACGAGCTTTGCAACTTGCATTCCCCGTATCCTGCAGTCCTCCATTTTTATGAACTTAAAAATTAAAGATTGCTCACAACTTCTTGTCTACCCATGCACTTAAAAATCACATACTCATAAAATTTAATTCAACTCTGGTTCACAGCACACAATGGTTAGTAAACACTTTGTAACCAAATATAAAATACCAGTTGTCAAATCCAACTTCAAATACACCAGAATGGCAGACAAATCAAATGTTCTACTTGAAGGCAAAACAACTCCCTTCAGAATTGACCTCCAAGGCATACAAACGTCCATCAAAGAACTTTTTATTAATAACATAAACTACAATATTGTAGCAGGCATGGACTGTTTCACCCAAGCAAATTCCAGAGTATGTTGGAAAACAAAAACCATGGCAATAAAACGCAATGGAGTCAATTTCAACATTCTCAGAGAACCCAACAACCTGATTCTAAGAGATACAGTATTTGTCCAAGTCATAAATCAAGATGACTCTGAACATATAACCAAAGACAGTACCCTCCACATAATGAGGTACTCCAAATTTAATAATATACAAACACAAAAGATCCAATGCCCAGAACTTGCGGCACTCCTAAATGAATACGCTCATGTATTCAAGGAAGAACTCACAGAGTTACCCCCCAAACAAGATGTCAAATATGGCATTGACTTATGCAAAGACATGCCCAAACCTGTACCCCTCTACAGACTCTCCCCCATGGAGACCCAAATAATTAAAGCCCACATTGAGGACAACCTAGCCAAAGGATTCATTTGCCCGTCTGAATCCCCGTGGGGGGCAGCAGTTTTCTTTGTGAAGAAAAAAGAAGGATCTCTTTGCTTAGTTACTGACTACAGAGCACTAAACGCAAGTACAGTAAAGAATAAATACCCACTTACCCTCATTGAAGACCTATTTTCAAGGCTCTCTGGAGCAAAAAGTTTCTCAAAAATTGACCTCACATCTGGTTACAACCAAGTTGAAGTCAAAGAAAAAGACATACCAAAAACCGCGTTCTGCACGCAATTTGGGTTGTTTGAATGTAAAGTAATGAACTTTGGGATGACCAATGCTCCCGCAACGTTTGTCACCATGATGAACCAAGCGCTAAACAGCCTCTCAAACACATTATGTTACCTTGACAACGTCATCATATTTTCAAAAACAAAAGAGGAACACCTCACACATGTCTGCAAGACACTCAATCAACTCGCAAAGCACAAACTATACGCTAAGCCTAGTAAGTGCCAATTTATGGAAAAGGAACTCTTGTTCTTGGGCCACATTATCTCTGACGGTGGCATCAAAGCAGACCCAGATAAAATAAAAGCCATAAATAACATGCAACGCCCCACCTCCGTGAAACAAGTTAGATGCTTTCTCGGTATGGTAGCTTACCTAAGGAAATATATCAAAGACTGCGGAAAGCTCACTGCACCAATCAATGACCTAACCAAAAGTAATGCCAAAAAGAAATTCATCTGGACTCCAGAATGTGACAAGAATTTCCAGCTATTAAAACAAGCTTTGATCAAAGAACCAATCTTACAATACCCTAAAAAACAGGTGCTACGAGCTTGAGTCAGATGCTAGTGACACCGCCATTGGCGCAGTCCTACGCATCTGCCAGCCAGGGCAGCAAGACTTCCTGCCAGTATGTTACAAAAGCAGAAAACTAACAAACACTGAGCAGAGATACCCAATACATGATAAAGGATTGCTAGCAATATACCACACATGCAAGAAATGGAGATGTTACCTCAAAGGACACTTAAATGTCCGAGTGCTAACTGACCACAAATCCTTAATCTATTTCAAAACTAAGAACGCACTCGCGTGGCGCCAAGCCAAATGGTTTCCTTGCTGGAGCAGCTTAACCTGGACATCCAATACAAAAAGGGGGCAGAGCTGGTCATAGCTGATGCTCTCTCTAGGCTATGCCAGCCAAGAGAGGATCACCCTGACCACCTGGACCCTTACTGGCCCAACCTATACAACACTGAGTACAAAACAAAGGGAAAGGACCCCTCCACACATCAACTAACCCACAATACGCTAGTAAGGAATGAAAAGAATTTCTACATATCAAATGGCACGGTATACCAAATCATCAAAGATAAACACATTCCATACATCCCACTCTCACAAAGAGTTGACACTATACTAAGACACCATTGCCTGCTAGGACACACAAAGGCTAACAACCTATATCTCACACTGAAAGAGATAGTATGGTGGCCCAACCTGAAGCAAGACATAATTGATGTTCTAAAAAAAGTGTACAGTATGTGAAAAATACGCCAGCACCAAGGCACCACAGCCAACAGTTAACTCAGTACCTGACCCTGAACCATTTAAGGTTTGGGGACTGGACGTAGTGGGACCCTTCCCAGAAACCAAAATGAATCAATGTTTTCTAATTGTAGCCACCAACTTTGCCACATGTTGGCCCATCTGCTGGGCAACAAAAGATCACAAGGCGGAAACAATAAATCAATTCATCAATAAAGCAATCATAGCAGACTATGGCACTCCAGACTACATCATAACAGATGGAGCAAAGGAGCTAACAGGCCATGTAGTAAACAACAATCTAAAAACAAAAACATCAAACACTCCACAACCTCGCCCTACAGGCCATAGGCCAATGGCAGAGTTGAACGCCTTAACGGCAGCCTTATCAGAACCCTGGAGAAAATAATGGATGGCAAATCCAAAGTCACATGGCCGCTATATGTGAAACATGCATTACTAGTATCCCGGGTTTGTACTAATCAAGGGACAGGCTCCTCATCACTTGAACTAACATACAGGTACAAGCCAGAAATAGTCACCCGCAATAACCAGCCAGATGTAAAGATCCCCCGGGGAAACCTCCCACAGTAGAACAGAAACCAGCTCTACAACACATACGCCTCAAAGCCAAACTGGCTGAAATAAAGAGACTCAAAACTCAAAAGGTAACCTCAACAGAGGATCCACTCCCCATCAACTCCCCCGTCTGGGTCCTAGCTGGGAACATAAAGAAACTAGACTCAGTACACAGGGGACCAGGAAGAATCATCAGATACCAACCAGACAGGAACACTTACCTGGTTAAGTTCCAGGGTGCCAAAGAACCCATTACCAAAAAGTACCACAGATCTTGCCTCCGCCCTAGTAAAGGAGAACACTTGACCCAGTTGGTGCCCACTAGTAAACTACTCCAGGAACATCAGGCGGCAGCCGTCAAGACAAAGCCTCCTCCTGATGTACCCAAATAACCCCTTAAGGGAGGGGGTGTGTTGAGGGTCTGGATGTATGAGTATTCTGGCTATTGCCATCACACCTAACATCCAGTAATCCCCTGATTTGGTGCCTTTCCAATATACCGTTTGACATACCAGAAATGGCAACAAACCAATATCACATGACTTTCCAGGTATCCAACAACTTGAACCCATCCAGCACATGACCAGCCCCTGGGTTTGGTCCAACTAATATCCCCGCCACAGCTAAATCTATATAAGTCTAAAGTATATCCAATAAAATATACTTCCTCTCCTCCTACTTTTATATTCAAAGCTTCCTCACAAGGCGCTCCATATCAAAAGTACAGGTACCCAAGAAGCTATAAAGTTGAGATACAGTCACCAGAGTAGCATACTCACTAACTGATGCTTCCTTGTCAGGAGCAATAGTGTGTCCATCCTCAAAGATAATGTTACCCAAAAAGATAACCTTATATTTAAAGAATTCACACTTACTTTGCTTTATTATCAGATTAGCCTGGGGGATATGCTCCACCACCACTGATAGATGGGCCTTATGGGACTCTTCATCCATAGAAAACACCAAGATGTCATCCATGTACGCAATGGCATACACAACCAGGAGATCTCCTAAGACCAAATTTATCAACCACTGAAAGCAAGAAGGAGGATTTTTCAACCCAAAGGGCATAATACAGAACTGGAAGATGCCTGTTGCAACTGAGTTTTCATAATTGCCTGCCAATGTATCTTATGATACACAGGGGGCGCTCAATGAGTCACCCCTTGACATATCTAACAACATGAACCAATCTGATGGCAATGTCAAATTGCGGGACCTTTCTCCTAATTAGGAGCGCTGCAAATTTGACCTGCTGATCCCTGCACAATTTATTACTTGGCTTCAAACCTTACATGGAACATGCCATCATGCCACCCCTTTGTGGCCTTGTGGCTTTCCCCATATAGTATATTAATCACAATATTCTACAATAAATAATACCTTATTCTATTCATTCATTCATGTCCTTTATATTGGACTGTTGTCTTCCCCCAATTAAATACTGAACTCTAATTGGTTCAGTTGCAACATGCCCTTCTTAGTTCTAAATGCCGTCAACCACTCCATCCCCTCTGTGATCCTAATCTGATTAAACACATTCAAAATATCAAGTTTTGAGAACACCTTAGCCTTCTCAACACAACAAGATATTTGTGCTTCAAGAGCTAAAGGATAGAGATCTGGGATTGTGATATTGTTTAAGTTTCCATAGTCTACACAAGGTCTTAGCAACCCATCTGACTTTTGAACAAACAACAATGGAGAAAAAATTGACAAAGCCTTCTTAAAGATGTATCCTTTTACCAACATGTCACAAGTCCACTCCTCCAAACATACATTCTTCTTTATAGTCAAGGGGTAAATAGGAGAAGCAATATGAATAAGATCAACAGTAACCTTGAAGTCTAAGTCAAACTGAGTGTGTTTGGGAAGAACTTTGTCCCTAGTGGCGTCAAAAGCTGCAGACCAGGGTTGGAGGCATGCTGGTAAATATGAGCCCATGGGTGTAGGAACCAGGATTGATTGAATAGATTGAGAGGACTGCTCTAACCCCAACATTCCCAGCAATGATATGTGAACAGTAATACCCAAAAAAATGATCCACCTGCAACTTGTTTTCCTTTAGAAGATTTGACACATTATGCTCCTTCCACCAGCCTACCCCCAAGGTAATGGGATACATGAGGGTAGTGCATATGGAGAATCTAGCAGTGAAGGATTGACCCACAACCACAAACATCACAGGCTTCTTCAACTGTTACAAATGGAGCGTTTGGCAATTTCCTCCTCTGACCAGCATGCCGGGATGGTACTTCAACTGTAACAGATCTGCAGTCTCCACACTCATGAAGTTTTCAGTAGCACCAGTATTCAACAGAATTGAAGACCAGAAGATAGTTTGACAGTTATCAATGCTACCATAAAAGAAGAAGTAACCAGAAGTAGATTTATTTGCTGTGGATGAAGCAATCCCAGCAGGATCTTGTTTCTCTTTGGTGGTATGGACTGCAGCTAAAAAGGAAGGATGCTCTTGAAAATAACGCTTGATCATTTACTGAACTGCTTTGGGAAGAGCAGGGCAGTCACAATCAATAGGGACTAAAGGCAACTCTTTGGATTTGACAACTCACAACTTAGTGAGGAGGACGTGCTGGAGCATAGCCAAAGAGCTTTTAGGAGATGCTACAACTGCCATTTCATCCACATCTGCAGGTTTTTTCATAATAGCTAGCTGCAGCTGAGAAGATGTATGAGAAAAACACTCTTTGACAGGACTAGATAAATTCACCACAGGACATGTGTCAGGCACCCACCCACTTGGAATTAATCTTCCAAGGTGGTGAATTATTGAAGAAGGATTTAGACCAGTTACCAGAGAACCCACAGGCAAGGACACCATACCAAGGTGGAATAGGTCTTCAAACAGGCAATACTGGCTTAAAAGTGGGTTAAATTGTCCTAGGAAGAAGTACGCCTCTAAGTATCACAAGAGGAAGGCTGATGCCAGAGGGCGGAAAAACTGAGGTTTGGCTGGCTTGTTAATGGACTGGTAGCTCTGAGGTTCTTCTTTCCAAAGTGGGTTGTGTGACAAGGGAGTAACGGTATACCAAACTCCTGATATTACCCAATGCCAGGAGTTATCCAAGAAATGAGCTTTGGGGGAGGTACCAGAGTCCACATGTAAACCTAGAAAAATGCTGGCCTGTATATCCTGCAGCAAGATCACCCAGAAGAGCCATTTATACCCAAGAGACTCCATAATGGAAGTCTTGGGTAATCTCATGATTAGGATTTAAAAGAGTTTCAAGTCAAGCTGAAAATAGACAATAATTCACTTGGTATGAATGTAGACTTTATTGATTGAAAAATTAATGAATTAAGAATTACTAGCTATATATAGCATGGTGGGGATAAGTAGTTGTAGAAAATGGTAAAGGATATGAGGGGATTTGGGGAAGTTAATGGAGATTGAGAATTTAGAGTAACTTAAAATTTGGAGTTTTTGAAGTTCCCTCCCCTAAATTATGTTTAAAATAAACATAATTATTTAAGTTAATAAACACTCACACAAATAGCAGCAAGAAACTGGAGTTATCTCCAGCTATTCCCCAGAAGAAACTGGGGAAGGAGAAACAACAGCAACAGAAACAGAAGCCAACAACAAGGACAACACAGAGTCAAAGGCCAAACAGTTGAGAGTGACATCATCTATTTTTAGATTATTCAATTGATTAAGTGTTGTAACGCCTGATTGGCTAAATTTGGATTCAAACGTTAATGATTGGTTGGTTCTTAATTCTTCTTTAATCTATTTTAAATGACCGTTGACTAGGTGTAAAGAAGACCCAGGTTCAAACCCCATTGTTGACATTGATGGCTCCAGATGAATAACCGGCCCATAATCATCAGGTAACTTAGGACATGTACTACCTATTAACCCAAGAATTTTAGGAGAAACAGACAAATCAAATGAGGAAAAAGAATCATCTTCAATATTGTTAACTGTCTTGTTGACAGGAATAAAATGAAGTAAATTCCTGACAACGTGTACCAGAAAACCATGAATACAATGTGGGTTTGGCTTTGATTGCCAACACACCTTGATTAATAGCAGACAGATTTGAGACCAGAGAAAGAATTTGGCTTACCAGGGCCTCAGTTTTGGTTAATGGGGAATCCTAAACTGCCAAGTCCTTGGCAGTCTGGTCAACTGCTAACCACAACACTGAGAGCTTATTGACTTCAGGGACATCAATTGTGCAACAATAAGCAAGAAACTGAGGAAGGAATATTGACAGCAGAATTGTACCCTGATGGAAGGCGTACAACTTACAATTCACTTTGAGCTCCTCAATAGAATCACACACAGTATTTAATAAAGGGTATAAAGATGCACTTTCTATTAAAACACATGGATTTTGTTCCACCACAGACAACAACCATTTGTGTGTATTCACCAAAACCTTTGTCATCACATGTTAACCTGAGACTTGTGACTGAGGGTGGAGCCAGAATAAGATGATAACGCTGATGCAAATTCACGCGAAATTTTGTTGGTGGGTGGAGCATGATAATAATCTGGACGCCAAAACAACATGACACAGTAGAACCAGGAAAAAGATGAACCAGTCTCAACCACTGCCACTGGAGAGAAAAACCACAAATTAAATAACAGTCCAAACTAAAAGCTCAAGAAGGAGCTTATACAGATGAACATGGTAAACACAGATATCTCAACAAAACAGGAGAAGAGAAACACAATTTTTGTGAGGAACTGCTTCCAAAAACTCAGATGTAGAAGAGTTGAGTAATGTGACAGAAATGGTCAGATATTATGAAGCAGTCTCCATGTGGTGGGGAATCACCTTCCAAATCTACATAGAGTTAATGATTAACCACCAACGCAGCTTCAGATACCATTTTGTAAAATTTCCAAAAGATACACTAGGATTAAGCAAAATGATTAATCCTAACCAAAAAAGTCCTAGATAAATTGTCTGGGAGAAAATCAAGGTGTCTTCAGCATAGAATTATGGACATTGAGATGGAGCAAGTGTATTGGCTTCAGATACAGTAGGAAAAACTCCAAGATTCATTGGCATTGGATTAACATTGGGAGGAGACAACAACAAAGTGCCGACAGTGGGACCCCATATTATTGTAATAATTTGACTGAGAATCAAATTATAAGAGATATAGTGCATCAGGTCAACTACAGAATGCATGATAAAATAGAATTAGACCAGGAGAATATTGATTTTATTTGAGTAAAAATTTTAGGGAGGTCTCAACTATTAAGAGTTGAACAGTGAAAATTATTCAATATAAATCAAAATTTGACTAAGCAATACCACCTGAATCCTTGGCTCCTATTCCTTCTGCATTGTCAAGTGAGTACCTTGTTCAGTATACAAAGAACCCTTGTATGACTAACTTCTGACAACCGTGCTGATAAATAAGATTGTACCAAGTGACTCTCAGATTACGTTGATTTATCAGCGTCAGCTTGCAAGGGGGAATTGAATCCAAATGGCAAACTGAAGCAGCAGTAACCCATTTTTAATCAACTTTTTGATTTAAATCTTTCAAATCAGTTAATTTGGTTAACGGCTTTCCGGCTTTCCAACTTGGGAAAATAGTTCCTGTCATTATGGAATCTACCGTGACACTTAAAGGGCTTGCCACCAAACTGTGAGGGCTGCTAGGACATAGCTTTTCTTTACTGTATGATCTAAATAATCCTTTTAGATAGGGTCAAATCAGGCTTTCCAGGTCACTTTTTAGCTCATCTAGGATGGTGTTGCAACTGAACCAATGAGGATTCAGTATTTGGAATTGGGGAAGACAACAGTCCAATAGGAAAGGACAGAATAATAAGAATAAGGTATTGTTTATTGTAGAATATTGTGATTAATATACTATATGGGGTAAGCCACAAGGCCACAAGGGGGTGGCATGTTCCATGTAGGGTTTGAAGCCAAGGAATAACTTGTGCAGAGACCAGTAGGTCAAATTGGCAACACTCCTAATTATGATGAAGTGCCCGCCATTTGATACTGCCATCAGATTGGCTCATGTTGTTAGACACGTCAAGGGGTGACTCATTGAGCACCCCCTGTGTATTGTAAGATATGTTAGCAGGAAAGTTCAGATACTCAGTTGCAACAATGGGATTCCTATCAAGCAACAAAGGGGGTCCAGGAACTTTACACCATGACTATCATGACGTACATGGAAACTATGTGACTTGTCATTATAATATATAACATTCTTCTTCTGTATCAAATACAGTATCATTCTCTTGTTGAGTATATACTTCTGGGAAGTATAATAAACAAGATAAAGGGGAAAATTAAGAAATGAATGATACTTTATTGGATATAAATATAGGTTAATATATAGTATCATGGAAAGCCACATACTGTCCATGTACGTCATGGAGGTCATGGGGCTTATCTGAGTAATGTTCCTCTTAAGTCACAAGGCTTACTCACATTCTGTTCTGCTTAGGATCTGGATTTTGTGATCCCCATAATAGATGGTTGAATGATAGTGGTGCCACTGACTTAATGGTCAGTCAGGGAGCCCTTTGGTGACTCATTTGGTGAACTACTTTAGGTGTTGATTCCCCAATAGTGAGTAATTAAAGATGTTGTGACATCTTCCCCTGGGGTGCTGGAAGGCGGAGCCTTGGGAATTTTCTTGAGAGTGTCAAGAATACGGGCTTGGTATTAGTCTAGTTTGGCATTGGGAACAGGTAGTCTGGAGTTGCGCTGAGCTGTTCTTGCTTTTCACAGGTGGAGTCAGTCATGGTGCATGTGTTTCAATTCAGTTCAGGCGCCAATTCCTTTGATGAGGTAGGTATTGTTGGGTTTGACCTCCATGACAATGCCTGGCCCACATAGTCCTGGTCCAACTTGTGCTGGTCATGGTTGACAACCCAGATTTTGTCCCTGAGTTGGAATATTTCCTGCTGCAGGGGGATTGTCTCTCTTTTGATCCTTTTCTGCTCCATATCCTCTTAGTCCTTTCTAGCACACTGTACATTGGAGTTGCTGTCATCTGGTACCTTTTTTAGTAGAGGTAATTGTGATCCTGTGGTTGTACTAACAAGGGCAGGCTTTTGCTCATAGACAAGTTAATATGGGCTTTTTCCTGTATTGTAATTGACTTGTGTTCTTCATACCATGAGTGCTGCTGGCAGCATGTTGACCCAGGCTTTTGGATTGTTAGCACATAAATTACTGAGGGCTTCCACTAGTGAGCTTTTCAGTCATTCTACTTGTTCATTTGCTTGTGTGTGGTATGGGCTGGCTGTGATCTGTTTTATTCTGTTCTTGGCAAGATATATGTTGGTGTCAATGGCATTAAGTTTGGTGCCTTTGTCTGTTATCAGGAGGCTGGGTTTCCAAACTTGGCTATGATCTCTTTCCCAATAAATTATCTCACATCATTGCCTTTGTATTCCTTTGTAGCTTTTTCAACAAGCCACCTGGTTGCATAGTTAGTAGCTGTTATTATGTACTTTTTTGCCTTTGTTCTTGCCAGGCATTGGTCCCACAATGTCCAGTGACCACACTTTGAAAGGCTGTGTGATGGATACTGGTACCACTGACTTGGGTGATGCCTTGGTTTGGGCGTACTTTTTGCAGACTTTGCACTGTTCTAATACTTCTTGGATGTCATCCAGCATATTGGGCCACCAGTAGCGTGTTTTAAGGTACTTGTGTAAGTTCATGCTATAGGTGTGTCCCAGGTCTCTGTGATATTGAAGGATTGTGTCAATCTTTTGCGTTGATGGGACGTAAGGTATGGCGTCACCATTTAAAAGGATTTGGTGCAGTGTGCCATATACATTTTTGAACAGATTTTTGCTCTTAAGGAATTTCTCTTGAATGCCCATTGGTGTGCCAGGTGGGAACCCTTCTTGGATATTTCCCATGATTGACATGGGCTAATCAGGGACCCCATCAGCACATAGGACATGTTTACTGTATAGCCTTGATAGGGCATCTGCAGTAAGCATTTTTTGCCTGACTTGTACTTGATCTGTATTGGGTATCTCTGTATAAGACTCATCCACAAGGCCTGTCTTCTTGATAAATGCTATTGTTTTTTAAAGGTTATCAACAATTTATGATAAGTGAGGACTTTGAGGATTTGGGCGCCTTCTAGGTAACATTTCCATTTCATGAGGCAGTGTACAATGGCTACCAATTCCTTGCTGTGTATGGGATATCTTTGTTTGCTGTTAGATAGTTTCCTTGACTTGTACGCCACTGGGAGGAAGTCCTTTTCTGCCGTTTGGATATAGAGTACCCCTCCTGTTACAGTAGAAAATCAAATGGAAGGAATAGTGCACCCTTGTAAAACCCAAAATCAGCAAAAAGATGCAGCCAAACCCCTAAAAGAAATTGACAACTTAAATGCTGTCAGACAAAAAATGGGTCAAAGCTGGGGTCGCCCAAATAGCCCTCAAAAATCTGGACCTGCCTTATTTTTCCCCAAATAATTATGACAAGAAAATTACGCGGTATACGCTATTTGGGGATGGCAGCGCCTGACCCGCTGGTTGCCAAAAAAATTCAAATTATGACAGCATTGACTTGAATTCCAATGCAGGACCACCAACTGCTGAAAATATTCTTGCCAGCCAATCAGAAGCCACGGAATCCCCTCCTGCCCCATACTGAACTCCCTTAAGACTTTCCCATTTCCCCTCTAGAAACTTATTTCTAGATAGCTTAAATTCCCACAAAATAAAAAGAAAGTTTATCCCAAAATGATGGCTCATCTGGGGCTGTTTGCCCCTATCCTTGAAAGATTAGCCTCTGTGGCCTTCAAGGTTGCCATCAATTCCATGGCCACAACCTGGCCTGCGCTGTCCTTATCTATGCCTTCTGATTCTCTCTCAAATTTACCCCTGCAAATCACTTGCCTACTGACAATTTCACTCTCAATCTTCTCTTACACCACCATTGGATCCAAGATGCTGAAACTGTCCTCCCAATTTGGTCTTCTGTTAGTCAAGCAACTCACAATTTGTTTATTGTATCCTCATTGTATCTCCTTGAATTAAGCTGCATACCACTTTGCTCTAACACCTCCTATGGCCTAGTCAGATGCATCAATCTAACTCATATATTCCTTCACAATTTGGGTACTGGAGGATAGGAGCAGTGACCATACATTCTTTTAGTTGGCAAAAGTGTTGGTCTTGTTGTGGCGTCCAGAAAAACATATTTGTTTGCCTGTAATAGATGACAGGGGGCTATCAGAGCTCCCCAGTCAGGGATGGATCTTCTAACGTAGGCTACCATGCCTAGGAAGGTACAGAGTTCACTCTTGTTTCTTGGAGCCGGCATTTTGGTTATGACATGTATCTTTTCTGGGTCTGGTTTGATTACGCCCTTGATGATAATTTGACCAAGGAATGGAAGTTCAGACAAGAAGAAGTTGCACTTTGACAGGTTGGAAATGGGTTGGTTTTCTTGGAGGGTGAAGAGGACCAGGCAGAGATTTTCCCAGTTTTGTTTTAAGGTTGGACTATAGATGATTATGTTGTCCAGTTAGATGATTGTGTGTTTTACAATGTGTTTCTTGAAAACCTCATTTATGAAGGTCACAAAGGTGCTTGGGGTGTCTGTCATACCAAAAATTGAGGACAACACATTTGAAGGACACATACTTGGTTCTAAATGCAGTATTTGGAATGTCTTCAGGCTTTATATGAATTTGGTGATAGCCTGCTGTCAAATCAATTTTTGTGAAGTTTTGGATTCCCTCCAGGGAGTCAAAAAATTCATCAATCAGGGGCAGGGGATACCTGTTTTTAATTGTGACCTAGGTGGGCACTATGTAGTCTGTGACTAGGCGGAGTCCTCCGTTTTTCTTTGCTACAAAGAAGACAACAGCACCAAAAGGCATTTCTGAAGGTCAAATAGGCCTTTCTCAAGGGCTGTGTCCAGATATGCTTTTAGGGCATTGTCTTCTTGGGGTTTGAGGTGATAGATTGAGCGTGCCTTAGGTACACTTCCTTTGAGGTCAATCTCATTTTGTATGCCACGGTCCGGTGGTAATCCCAGGAGGGCTTCCTGGAAGACAGAGGGGAACTCACTAGCTAGCTGGTTGTGGATGTAGTCGTTCTTATGTCTGGCTTCTGTATTTTTGAAGTGGATAAACTTGTACGTGCAGGTGTTCCAATTGATTTTTCTAGGGTCAGTTTCCTCTTCTGTTTCCATGATTTTCACAAATACATGGTCTCTCATAAGCGTGTCAAGATGAGTTGGGTAAACATGGTGGTGTACTTTGCCTTGCTGAATGGCGAGGGCAGCACTATCCCAGTCAATATGAGGTTTGTTCTTTCTCATCCAAGCCAATTATAACATCATATTTAGGGATTGGTATGATAGGCCCACTAAGTGTAGTTTGCACATCCCCAATTTGGGGCGGAAAGTTTTTGCTTCTTTGTTGACTGGTGTGATTCTGTTATCTGTCATGACAACTCTCTTGATGTTGCTTCAGATTGTGGGTAGTTTTATGAGGTTGGCAAATTTCTTGTCAACAAGGGACTGGTCTGCTCCTGTGTCAAATAGTGCTTTTCCTTAGTATCTGCAAAAATGGAAAGAATAAGTGAGGAGTTTATTTCCAGTTTTGGCAGGAAATAGTAGAGGACTGCTGGAGGGTACTTGGATCATGGTAATTGAGTCCACATCTTGGTCCCTGTACAAGTTTTGTGAATTGGGAGATGGTGGCTTGCCTAAGAACTCCCCTGAGCTTTCCCCTCCTTGTTGGTATCTTCAGTTCTTGCCTGGTTGGCTTTTCAGTGTGACTTCTGTTTCAAGGATGGGTGTTGTTGGCTCAGTTATTTTGCTTATTAGGTCAAGGATCCTTCTTTGCTGTGGGGTCTCCTTCTGTTTGTTTGTTGCATGTAGATTGTCAGATTTTTGAGCTGTGTGCTTTCCTTTCAATAACACATCTTTGAGGTTCTTGCAGCAGGTCATGTCAAACTGGCGTCTAATATGTGTGGGGAGGCCATTTTAAAATTCTAGTTGTGATCCAGGCTTGTCAAAGTTTATGGTATTGGGTGTGTGATCATGTAGGTCTTTGTAAACTATAATGTACTCCTCAATTGTTATTTTCATTTTTCAAGTTCTTAGTTCCTTCATGATCACTACATTGAAGTCCTTTATGGCAAATCTTTTGAGGAATGCAGCTTTGAACAACTCCCAGTTTTTTTTCTGGCCAGGGTGTTGATCAAGCCATTCACTTACAAAGTGTGAGGCGGTTCCTGTGGTGCAGAAGGCAACTTTGCTGGTCCAGAGTCTATGGGGGTAGTCCACTTGTGTGAATTTTCTTTGGGTGCTGTTAATCCAGAGAGTGGCATTTTCCTGGTGTAATCCTGCAAAGGCCCCAATTTCTGCAGACCTTAGGAGTTGAACAACAATACTGGGTATCTCAGGCACCTGCGGGCTTACAGAAGTTGGCGGCAGGTTCAAGATTTTACAAGCGTGGAGAAGGTTGTACTGTTTGATGGGGACAAGGATGTCATGGAGGGTGACAAAGCCTGCAGAGACATCTTGTCCCTCTTTGTAGTCTCTCCAACCTGTGGGGAGAGCCATTTCTAGATTCTTTTCTTAGGAGGAATTTTTCCTTAAAGGTGTGTAGGTGTGGATAACCTATTCTGTGCTACCACTGTCAAGTATATGCTTCTGGGAAGTATAATAAACAAGATAAAGGGGAAAATTAAGAAGAGAATGAAACTTTATTGGATATGAATATAGGTTAATATATAGTATCATGGAAAGCCACATACTGTCCATGTAGGTCATGATGGTCATGGGGCTTATCTGAGTAATGTCTCTCTTAAGTCACAAGGCTTACTCAATTTGTGTTCCTCTTAGGATCTGGATTGTATGATCCCCATAATAGATGGTCAAATGATAGTGGTGCCACCAACTTAATGATTAGTCAGTGAGCCCTTTGGTGACTCATTTGGTGAACTACTTGGGGTGTTAATTCCCCAAGAGGGAGTAATCAAAGATTTATGACACTCTTCTTTAATTTTACTTATTTTTATGTTTTATATATTTTAAAGAAATACATAATTGACACTCCTAATAAAAGATTCTTTAACCCAATTAATATTCCCAAAAAGGCTATCTATAACTCTCATTAGAAGATAGATTCTTTGTTACTCACTTCAAATCTGAAAAATTTCCCTAAGAATCAAAATATGAAATCATGGCATCATTTATAGAATTTCATAATATATTTTTCTATACTAAATATTATAGATAATGTTGTAATTTTTTATCCTGGTTCCTCAGAAATAGTGTTGGAAGTAGATGGATATTTACAGTACAAGTGTCATAAGAATTGTTTTATTTTTTATAAAACATTATATCAGACTATAAAATCCTAATCAGTGTTTCAAGAATGACAATTTCTCTTCCCAAAACCCAAGGTATGGAGCAGGCTTTGAGCCCTGGTCATAACTGCCCACGTGCTGCCAGCCCTGAGGACCAGGGGCCGTCCGCTTTTTTCAGGATTGAATCCACTCAAGCCCAGGCTGTGAATGCTCAAGAGAAGAAAGGCATCAGCATACAGTTTCCAAAAAGGTACTTAGTGATGGACACAAAAAATCACCTAATAGAGGCAAAGATATTCTTGTCATTAGCTTAATAAGCTTAAAGTTTACCTTGGTGGCCAATAAAGACCCCTCACCTGAAGAAAATGTGGACCTAAATGCTGCTCCCAAGAATATTGCTCAGAAAAGAAGGGTTGTGCTATCTTTTCTGAAGAACCAGATAATGAACATAATTCCTGTGCCAGTGAAATTTTGCTGTCCCAAAACCTGGGCGTCCTGCTCACCTGAATTCTCATTTCCCAATCTTATGATGATTTCCCTCTAATAGATGTAAAGTCTAGCAGTGGGGTACTTTATGAACCCCTAGACCCTGTGTCAGACTTTATTATCATTTTTAATACAGGTTACAAGATATTAGTTTTCCCAAATATCATTATATTTTATATTAGTTATCTGCCAATTCAACTCCAATCCTTCTGGCTGCCTGCCTCACTGCCCGCAATTTTTGTCCTCCAGGTGCTCCCTTTGGTACTTTCCACTTCACATAATACCCCTTGAAGTCCAAATATAGAGACTACTCCTCTGACAAGATATTAGTACAGGATCTCTTGGCCCAATCTAAAGAGCTGACCAGATACAACATTAAGAGCCCTTTTCAAATTACTGAGCCCCAACTATCTAAGGATAAATACAACTTCCTCCCTGCCTACCAACAAGACATGGAGCCACCTGTCACCCCCAAACCAATACCTGTGTCCACACCCAACCTATCTTTAGACCATACCAAAAAGCTATTTAGAATAATGTATATCACACTTACTGGGGTAATTGACACTATCATCCGGGCCTCTGGCCCATGGGCTTGGGTGAGAAAGTCTATGTCATACCTAGTTAAGTTAGCACTAATCCTATGGTGGGCTCTGCTTGCCTGGCCTGCGGCCTTACTGATCTCAGAAAGTGATAGGCTGCCACCCAAGGTTGGTTCTCTGACCCAGTGTTAAATAGTGAAAGCAGATTTATCATTGGAAAGTTTGATTTAAGTAAAGGCCAGGGTTAATTGAGTAAAAATACAGTGCTTATAGGATTATGTAAAATGATATTTTTAAATTGATAGAAGATTTTCAGGCAGTATATTGAATTTCTGGAATTAATATGATCATCCATGTCACAGCCCATACCAGAGTCCAGCTGGACTCCCATAGGGGAGGCGGGCCAGGACTGAAAGGCTATGTACACAATTGGTGGTATTCTGACAAGGTAATTCACAGCTGTAGCTAGAGGACGCCAACTTCCAGTATGAGGCACAACCTGATTGACCAGCCCCAATACTGTGATGTAAAAAAACCCCAACTTGCTGAAGTCCTGAGCAGGAGGCACATTGGGCAGGGGGGAGTAAGAGGAATCTCCTTCATGGTAGGCAGATTGGTTGCTCTAGGGTGGCCAGGAGGGAGATCCAGGTGATGAGGGTGGAAGAAATCCAAGTCAATGGTGCAAGGTGGCTTAACCAAAGTGACAGGAGCAGTGCCAGGAGGGAACAGATAGGCACAGTTGTATTGTGTGGTGGATTTGTGAATAGATGCAAACAGAATAATTATATTAGTGCAAAAATAGATAATTCCTGCAAGAAAATAATGGGTCCTGGGCATAAAGTTGTTTATTTTATGATTTCAACAGTGAGGAAGGCTTTCCCTCCTTACTACTTATACTTACTGATGAATACTTAGCCTTTTGTGCCACCAGAGACCTGGCGGCATCATTTTCAGTGATATTTGCAATTTAGACCAGAAATTGTGCACTTGAGCCTGGGGATGGAAGGACATTGGCTGGTATAACAGGAACCTTGGTTTGGCTGCAGCATGCCAAGGTGCCACAGCTATTATTAGATCCTGCAAGCAATTGAGCGCCTGATTGCACAATCAAACAATTGCCCTCCTGATGTACCATTTCCTGATAGTAAATGGGACCAAATTTGTTATTAGATTTGATGCCAGGGATTCACAGCTTGTGGGCTCTCAAATCCCAGGCCATCCATGATTTGAAAGGGGGTTTTCTCTCTGGAAGACAGTTGGTAATGTTTCCCATGCTGTGGGTTGCTTTGTCTCTAGGAAGGCTGGCTGATTGTCCAGGGCATTCTGGGCTCTGACAATCCAGGTTTAACTAGTTGTGATTTTTGGGACTTATAATGATGAGATGTAATAACTCTGGTAGTTATAATTTATATGAGCTTATTAAGTGAACTTCATAGGGTATTATTATTGGATGTGATAGAAATTTAAGCATTCCCTAATATCTGATTTAGCATTATCTGAGAAAAACAGTATGGACTCTGAATGGAATAAATGCCTTATAACCTTGCTGGTGTACCAGGTATCATTAGGACCTTCTGTGATCTCAGAAGCCTTCAATATATTACTCCTTGACCTATGGGTGCTAGCCAATCAAGAAAACTTGGATATAATCATTGTAGCTAATCCCTGATTGGCTAAAATACTCCTGAAGCATGCTAGTGTCCCACTGGGCTAGGAATAAAATAAGGTTGATATCAAGCCATAAGATTACTAGCCAATTATCTGTGAATTTAGAATATATGATAGAAAGTTGCATTAGCACACTGCTGGTGTCTCTGAAAATATTGAATTAATAGAGGGTACCTTCATTAAATAAAACAATGCACTTAAAATAGAACATTTGATTAAGTACTATCACTGATGGTACACTAATTAATTGCACATATTTTTAAAAATTAGCATGTGGTCTGTGCTGGATAGTATGCAAATTAACCCCATATCATATTGCATGAATGCCTAGCTGGGATTTGATGCTGGCAGTCTGAGGATGGAAAAACAGTCCAAGCAAGAGTTGAAAGTGCCAGATGTCATCCTGGCAAGAGGGTCAACAGCTCTATAAAAGCACCTACAATAGGTGATTGAAGGGTGGCATATATTATAACCCCTTC
This sequence comes from Entomophthora muscae, assembly GCA_014839935.2. NCBI lineage: Eukaryota > Fungi > Entomophthoromycota > Entomophthoromycetes > Entomophthorales > Entomophthoraceae > Entomophthora > Entomophthora muscae. The sequence continues at coordinate 203,549 of QTSX02006523.1, read as the reverse complement.
TAGTCTATTATAGAACCTCTTCATGCTAAGACCAGTTGAATCCTAGACCTTAATTTTCAGTAGCTTGTGGAATTCTTCTTTCACCCTTGCCATCCTTGCCAAACTGCCAGGCCTCTGTTGTTAATTTTGAAAATTTCTTTGTATTAACAACCACACTGCCACTAGCTATCTGTTGTATTAAAGACCTATCAACACAATGTGAAATTCCCCTAAATAAATGAATCAGATAAGCCTATTAAGAGCAGAAATCTTGACAGGATGAATAATGTTTCATGTAGCCCATTAAGATGATTGTAACAACTTCTGGATAAGGGGGAGACTCAAAATTTTATTATTTAGTTAAACACAATATATGAGGTAAAAGCTTGACAGCAACAATCCTGCATCCAAAAACTGTGACTGAACCTTGAAGTTCAGTAAGATAGTGAGGGTGAAGAAGACAATATTTAAAAAGGGACTAAGAAAAGGCATACTATCATTGTCTTTGTTGTTTGATATTATAGGAACTTATACCCCTACTTACGGTCTCACATTTGTCTATGGAGAGAAATTAGTAGTATTTTAGTTTATTGGCAAGATACATTGATTAAAGTGAAGATAATTATGCATGCTTCTTATAGGGAAGAGAAAGTAATTTCTCTGTCAACAGGGGCATTTGGAGAGAATTGATAGAAGCCCTGCTATGGTGTGGCTCCATGGATGTCCCCTGTTTGTGTGAATTAGCAGTAATGGGACAATCAGTTACAATATACAGATCTACCAATCTACCTCTTCACTTATAAAAAGATCCAACTATTTTTTAATCAATAGACATCTTCAAAGCCTTATACATGTTGCAACTGAACCAATGAGGATTCAGTATTTGGAATTGGGGAAGACAAAAGCCCAATAGAAAGGACAGAATAATAAGAATAAGGTATTGTTTATTGTAGAATATTGTGATTAATATACTATATGGGGAAAGCCACAAAGCCACAAGGGGGTGGCATAGTGGGAAGTTCCATGTAGGGTTTGAAGCCGAAGAATAACTCATGCAGAGACCAGCAGGTCAAATTGGCAACACTCCTAATTATGATGAAGTGCCCGCCATTTGATATTGCCATCAGATTGACGCATGTTGTTAGATACGTCAAGGGGTGCCTCATTGAGCGCCCCCTGTGTATCGTAAGATACATTAGCAGGCAAGTTCAGAAACTTGGTTGCAACATACAGCCCTCTCATTTGTTATTTTCTGCATTTAATCCCAAATCCTGAACCTGCTTAGCTCAGTTAGAAAATTACTATTACTCTGTTTTTTTAAAAAAAAACTTGATGTTGCTTTTAGAAAAAATAAGACAAAAGTATGTCCCAAAAAAGAAAAAGTTGCTTCGCTTAGGGTGACCCAGTCCTCAATAAACTTGAGCAGAAGACCAGTATGTTTTACATTTATGTTACTAAAAATAGAACAATGATTAATTTAGTTTAGGGATGATAACTCAATCCTGGCTCTGAAAAGATTAGTAAAATCTTCAAATTGCAACCATTAAGAGTTAGATACTTTTAATTAAGCAATCATCTTATTTGTTTATCATATCAAAATGACAATAATTAAGTTATGAATAATAGTGCTAAAGGCATAATTTGATGTACTAAAATAAAAAGTTGACAACGTAGTTTAAAAGCTTTACAACCTTATCAATTCAACGAGTTTTTAGAATCATCTTATTTGTGCTTAAAGATGTTGGCGTTACTTTCTGGATTATGAGGCTTTAAGAAAGTATTATCTTCTGGGTTGAGACGGGCTTATACTTTTACACAAAAGGAACTTTAATAAGGGTTACCTAGATATATCTAAAAATCTCATAGTTAATAAACGGAGAATAGAATAAAGCGCCTGACAAAAATGTAGAATCTAAATCAGATTTTAATACACCTAGAGCTATGATCGGAAGCCTTTGGGATATGAAGCAAAGATGATGCCTTCGAGCTATTAACAAGATGAAGAACATTCATTCATCGTCTAAATCAATTTTTCTTAATGAACAACCGATAAAACTGGCTCTGCTCTTATTTGATTTAAGTCTATTTCCGATTCAATCTCTTCGTCGATTTGACCTACAACGACCCTATATAAAAACTTAGAACGAGTATTTTTCAGTAAGCCACCAAAAAAATAAAAACCGGGATGTTATTGTTTTTAAATAAAATTAGCTTTAGGTGACCCTAAAGATCTCAAAAAAGCTTTTTCGATTAAGATGAAAAATCTTTTACAAAATTGCATTATCAAAGTTTGTTAAAAAAATGAACCCCGCAGCAGATAAATGAGGCCCATGCTACTGTTTTTAATAAAGTTGAAATGTATGCGGTTAATTAAAATATCACTAAAGTATTGAACACTAGAGATTGAAACTTAAAAACGCGAAGCTTTTGCATTATTCTTTGATGAAATTTTAAGGACACTATAAAACAGTCCATCTTATGGGTAAATAAAGCAAGAAAAAATTTGCTTACACGTTATCACCTCTTACGAGATACAGACCCAATGGAACTATTTCAGTAGGCTCAGACATAGAAAATATTCGTTCTTCACAGTCAGATAGAACTAAATTTGTAGCTTGATCAGATCCCATAAGACCACCCTACAAAGTAAAATGAATAAAAGTTTTTGTGATTATTTGAATCAGGACAATATGAAAACCTTTTTTGAACAAGAAATATATTTTTTAGGAAACAAAATAAATTATGATTTGAGTAGACTTACTACGAGAAAACGCCCATCAGCAGTGATGACAGCGACCCGGGCTATAAAAGTTTGATATTAGATTCAGTATCATAAAAGATAGAGAGAAAATAAAAATCATCAAGTGAATGGATTCCAGCTCTTGCATTTTGGAACGCAAAAAACAGTATATGAAGGGATTAGCTGTTTTAGAAGACAAAACTCAGCTTTCGCGGCAAATTGAGAAAGGCCTAATTCTATGCTCAGATTGTTTTGGCTCAGAATTATTCATATAACCAATTTTGGCGCCAAAAATTGAGCTAATTAGTGAGTAAACTGTTTTAACGACATTTTACTCGGCTCTAAAATCTAGAAAATAAAAACCAAATTGAAAGATTAAATCCAACTTAAGAAAAACCAGAAAGATTGGTTTTGCGAATAGGTTAAACATAGGCCGAAGTAAAAAAATTGGCTTCATAGAGACTCTAATATTTTTAGAGATCTGTATTAAAGGTTTGCTTACAATTAACATAGCTTGCTAAGTCAGACATGGGAAAGTTATTTCACTTAAGCCAAGGCTAAATCTGTATTGTTTTCGCTCAGATTAGCACATTGCACCAAATTTGGTACCAGCTTCAATTCTGGCACCATTTTTTCTAGAAACAGATATCCGATATTATGACATCATTTTCGGGAGTTTGTAATTAAATTATTTTCTAATGCTGAAAATGATGCCAAAATGTCAGATGTCTGTTCCTAGAAAAAGTAGTGTCAGAATTGAAGTGGATACCTCAAGTTTGAATGATTCATTCTCAAATATCAGCCTTTTGAATCAGGTTTTTTTAGAAAAGCCAGTTAGGATCAAACGTAGCATGCAGCAGAATTGAAACCATAAATAGCAATACTAAATCAGTCAGGCTCTTTTTTTAAAAGAAAATTCTTTTAGAGCTAGCCAGAAGAAAAAATTATTTGGTTTAAGAAGCAAAAATTAAATTTACAGTAGTTTTAAAAGCTATGGCGACAAGCAAAAATTCTTCAAATTTAAAAAAATGATTTCAGATTTAAACGAAATCCAACTCTCAGGTTAAAATATATACTCTGTTAACAGGGTTTATTGGCGTTAATGGGCGAAATGGGTCAACACAGCAACGAAAGGCTCACACACAAAGCGAAACCATTCAAAATATAATCCGAAATACATCAATTCACAAACGAAATGGTGTGAGTTGACTTTCGGTGTACATATGTTTACTATGTGAATCAGTGACAAAATACACCCAAGCAAGGTGTGTCAAAACTCAATCCAAAAACAAAACACAATAGCAACTCACAATGTAAACGAAATCACTCACGCAATGTGTGCAATGGATTGTAATCATGAATGATACCAAGGTATCTAAAATAAGACACAAGATCTGAAACATAAATTTTAAAAATATTGTGTTGGGTGTTTGAATTTAGCAGTAAAATCTAGGAAAATGAGTGGATTTTTTTTGAGTATTCTAAAATGGGCATTGTAAAACCAAAAACAACTAACTAAGAAATAAAAAATCTATAATTGGGATATTGGGTGGGAAAAAATAATAATTGAATATCCATAAACAGATAAAAGCAAAAATTAAAATTAGAGAGTAACTTAATTGAGTTTTATTTAATATTTTATTAAATTTTAAAACAGAAGAAACACAGCAACAGACTATCATTGCACCCGTTGTGCGCCGTGGTCGCAGTTGCCCCCGCGGGTCAAAGAACAGAGTTAGTGCAACACAAGTGCCTACTCAGGAGGGAGGCGGGAGAGGAGAGTTCCATAGTGACGCTGCACTGACACAGATGGTTCAAGGAGCACAAGCTGCTAGGGTGCGGAGCATAAACCCTCGGGTCCCAAAGCTGACCCAGAAGCCAACCAAGGTTACCTTCACCAAGAAAGTTAGAGACAAGAAGGTGGAACTTACTTCATATGTGTTTGATGTTGTGTACCGGCAAGAGTCGGTCCTGTCAGCCATGCTGGAGAAGGTGAAGCCTGTACTTGATACTAGCTATGAGCCCTACATCAGTGATGGCAATCAGGAGGATGACGAGGATCCCCAGTTCTACCAAACCAATGAGGGACAGCTAGTGCTCAAAAAGGTTGCAGCCTTCTACAACAAGGTGCCCATGCCTTGCAAGCCTGTCATCAATCAGGATCCTGGCTTGTCTGAACCCACAAAGCCCTCCCAGAAGCGCATCCCTGACATCAAACACATCATCCTGCTTAAGCTAATGCGGGAATCAGGTGACTACAAGGCGGCCGTGGCCCTTGTTGGGGTGGATCCCAAGTACGCCAGCAAGACCTTCAACAAGTTCATTGATACTGGCTGAGTCCTTGCCGCGGAGAAATCCTTGCGCGTTTCCACTATGCTCACCAAGGAGCACAAATGGGCAATCCGCCAGTGGATCACCTGGGACTTCCATCTTGAACTGGCAAATATACAGGTGTCAAAAACGCAGGCTCAACCTGCCAGCAAGGTTCCAACCAAGCGGATTTGTGACCCGCAATCTGATTATCCGGTCACCCAAAGCCAGACTAGGAAGTCAACTCAAATTACCAAATCCAACAACATGAACAGATGATGATCCTTCACGGAGGATACCTTGATTTGGCGCTTGACTCATTATCAGGATCAAGCCACCCCCTTCTTCCATCCAGCTGTGTAATCACCAATCTTGTTCCTACTATCCTTGATTCACATGAACTATATAATCATTATCTCTCAATAAAGATTATTATCTATCTTCTAAATATTTTCCCCATGTAACTCTTCTAAAACAGCACAGTTACAACATTGGTAGCACAGGTAGGTTCTCCATCCTACCTTATCTTGAAAAAAATTCTGCCTGTTGACCGCACACACCGTGGCCAACAAATCCTTGACATAATTATGTCTGGCTCTCCCGCCCAACTGGACTCTGTATACTCCTGGTACCGAGATACCTGATGGTTTTGTCCTCTACCAAAACACGGTGATCCCGCTACCTGCCTTCAACGCCCTGTCTGCCCAAGGGTTCTTTCAGGCACCTTCCTTGATGCCGCAACCAGCTGAAAGAACCACCATGCCCACCTATGTTGCACAAAGACTTTGCAGCGCCGCCTTAGAGCCTTTTCCGGGGCCAACAACAACAATGCTGCCGCATGGATCCAGTCCGCCCAAAGCAAGCTGGCTCAGATGGAATGCCCACAAAAATTCTGGATCACGGAGATTTCCATTTGCCTGACCCATGACGCTGGCACCTGGTGTGACAAGTGGTAAGAAGAGCACACTGACAAGAACTGGGACACCTTCAAACAGGACTTCTTGGCAAGTTTCATGCTTAAGGATACAGCGCTCATGATCATACGTCAAGTAAAGAACCTGACCCAGACAGGCACCATTAAAGAACTCACCTGCACCTACAAGGAACTCTGTCTCTGTGCCCCATCCAACATGGCCTTTGACACCCCAGCAACACACCTCATGTACTATGACGCCCTCAAGTTGCACGTGATGAGACATGTGAACCTGGACCAGGTAACCAACCTGCAAAGCCTGTACCGTGAAGCAGAAAAAGCGGAACAAACATCTAACTCTCTACACAAGGCACAGACTGGGAAACAAGAAAGGCCCAAGGACTCCCATCCAAGCGGGTGCTCCTCTTGACCACCTCCTGGAGGCAACGGCAACAACAACAACCACAAACCCACAGGTTTGAATGGGAACGGGGATGGAAATAACGGCCAGTCAAATTGTACCCATTTCCGTGTCACCACCACCCAAGGCAACCAAGATGAGGGAAAAGCCCAGGGAGAGCACTAAGCGAGCCAAGCTCTCCCCGCGCAACTCCTGACTCACCCAACAACAAATACTGACCCAAGGACGTGGACCAATGCCCAATGATCCAAGTGCCCTTGGAAGACCCGGTACTATACACCATTGCCAGACATCCCAATAAATTGATGTCTTACCCTTTCTGCTTTTGCAGTTACACAGGCTCAGCACTCCTGGACTCGGGCGCAGATTGAACTTTAGTCAACAGCAGCATTGTGGATAAATTCAAGCTGGCCACTAATCCTTTGCGGATTAAAAACGTGGTGCTGGCTGATGAACACCACATTGCTGTGACAAAGGAAACTGCCCCCTTCTCTGTCATGCTTGAGAACCTCCACTCCACCATCCAAGGTCCCGTCATTGACTTCCCTAAGTTTGACAATATACTGGGACTAGACTGGTTACGGAAAAACAACCCCCACGTGGACTGGGCGACCTCAGTATTGACCATCAAGCGTGAAGGTGTCAACCACCAGATCTACCCGGACTCTGTGGACCAACTCCTACGTGGTCACGTCTTTGTACGCATCACAGAGATTTTGGACGAGAAGGAAAACCTGAAAGCAATTGACTGGGATTCCTGCCAGTATGAAATCATACACTTCAAAGACCACCAGGACACCTCTATGCCGCAAGACCGCGATATTGTGGCCTGTCACCCAGAAATCTTTAAGGAGGCGTTACCTGGGCTACCCCCTGAGAAACACTCAACACTCTATCCAACTCAAGGGGGCTGTACCCAAGGCACGCCCCATTTACAGGCTGACCCCAAACAAGGACAACACCCTGCGCACCTATCTCAAGGAGGCATTAGAAAAAGGACTTATCTGCCCCTCACAGTCTCCCTTTGGGGCCGCCATATTCTTTGTGGCTAAAAAGGACGGTACCTTACACCTGGTCACAGACTACCGCGCCTTAAACAAAGTCATCATTAAGAATTGTTACCCACTACCACTGATTGACGACCTCTTCAATGCCTTGGGAGGAGCCACTGTCTTCCCCAAGATTGATCTAACTGCAGGCTACAATCAGATTTGTATCAAGGAGGAAGACATCCCCAAGACAGCCTTCTGCACCAAGTACAGTTCTTAAAAATGTGTGGTACTCAACTTTGGCATGACTAATGCCCTGTCCACCTTTGTAACCTTCATGAACAAAGTGTTTGCGCCACACATAGACAAACATGCCCTAGTGTACTCGGACAATATTATTGTCTACAGCCCCTCGGTGGAACAGCACCACAAAGACCTGGAGGAAGTCTTTGCAACCTTGGCACAGCACAAACTGTTGGCCAAGCCCTCCAAATGCCAGTTCTTCCGGGAGCAACTACCCTTCTTGGGACACATAGTCTCAAAAGACAGCATCAAACCTGACATTCAAAAGATACAAGCCATCTGCAGGATGCCACCTCCCAAGGACAAGTCATAACTACGCACCTTCTTGGGAATGGTGGCCTATGTACGACGCTTCATACCTAACTGTGGCGTCTTGTCTGCCCCCTTGTCTGCCATAACAGGCGCCAAGTCCAAGTTTGTATGGACCCCCCAACGTGACCTCTGTTTTAGACGTCTCAAAGAAAAGCTCATAACAGCTCACACATTACAATACCCCAAACGAGATGGAGAGTACCAGATGGAAACCAACGCCTCAGATGCATCCATTGGGGGAGTACTACAAATCAAGAATAGTGACGGTGACTTCCTGCCTGTAGCCTACGAGTTGCGCAAATTGACAGATGGCAAGTGTTGATACCCAATCCATGACAAAGAACTGTTGGCCATAGTACACTGACTAGTCAAATGGCGCTGTTACCTGGAACAGAAGGAAGAATTCACAGCACTAACCAATCACAAGTTGCTCATCTACTTCAAGACACAAGCAAACCTGTCACACCGCCAAGCGCGGTGGATGGAAATATTAGAAAGGTTTAACATGCTCATCCAATATAATCCTGGGGCCGAGCTTGCCATGGCAGACGCCCTGTCCTTTCTGTATGTCCGCACTTCTAGGGGAGAGAATGGGCTCGACCCAGACTGGCCTCTCCTAGTGCTACGTACAAAAGATGAAGGGTTCCCTGCAGGCACAACCAATATCACCAAAGAAACGGTCATCAAGAATGAACACCTCTTTGCTGATGTATACAGGACTCTTCAAAGAAAGATGTTGGATGACACAACCTTTCCCTACATCCCCATACATCAACAAGTTGATACCATTCTTTGCTACCACAGAGATCTTGGACATACTAAGAGCCAAAATCTATAAAAATTCCCAAAGCATAAAGCCTGGTGGCCAACCTTATACCGCAATGTCCAGGAAGTGTTAGAACAGTGTGAGGTCTGCAAAAAGTTTGCCAAAAGCAAAACCCCGCCTAAATCTGTACTCCCCATTCAAACCCAACTACCGTTCAAGGTATGGGCTCTGGACATTGTGGGCCCCATGCCAGGAAAGCACAACAACAAAAAATACATCATCACAGCTATTGATTTTGCAACAAGGTGGCCAGTAGCCCAAGCGGTGAAGGCACACACCGGCAACAACATCCGAAAATTCATTGGCAAGGAAATAATAAGCAGGTTTGGAAAGCCAGAACTCCTGATAACCAATGGAGGCAAAGAATTGACCTCCAAAGTCACCAATGTGTACCTCACCAAAAATGGGATCAAACACACTGTCATAACACCATATCACCCACAGGCCAATATACGTGTAGAGCGGCTTAATGGTAGCCTTGTGCAAGCCCTAGCCAAACTCACTGCCGGGAGACCTGAAGACTGGTAATAGCAGCTACCAACTGCATTACTTGTGTGCCAAACCTGAGTGAACAGATCCACCGGAAAAAGCCTGTTTGAACTGGTATACAGCACACAGCCAAATATCATTCAAGCATTGACAGGACCCAAACAGGAGATTCCAAGTCAAGTCCCCCCTTGCTCAGATCCTCAAGTAGTAGAGGCCAACAGCAAACAAGCAGCCAAAGAAAAGGAACACTTACAAAAGACTTTTGTTCCCATCTGCGATAGACATGAAGGTGTGGACAAAGTCTGGGTCATGAATGTTGACAAGAGAAAACTACGACCCGAGAAAGTAGGGCCAGCATGCATTCTAAAGGAAAACAACAATAACACTTACCTTGTGCAAGGGCTTGGGAAACGCAAGCAAGACAAGACCTTACACTACAATTGCCTATGACCCTGAAAAGCAAGACAGAAACAACAAGGAACCGCCCTGCCTGCCACCAAACAACAACTGATTCAATATGGCACCCGGGCTCCTGACAACCTCCCTGACAACCTGCCCCTCAGAGGAGGCCGACCTTCAGCCGGGGGGGTGTCAAAACCTCAGGCTTGACCCGCCAGCAAGGTTCCAACTAAGCGGGTTTGTGACCCACAATCTGATTATCCGGTCACCCAAAGCCAGACTAGGAAGTCAACTCAAATTACCAAATCCAACAACATGAACAGATGATGATCCTTCACGGAGGATACCTTGATTTGGCGCTTGACTCATTATCAGGATCAAGCCACCCCCTTCTTCCATCCAGCTGTGTGATCACCAATCTTGTTCCTACTATCCTTGATTCACACGAACTATATAATAATTATCTCTCAATAAAGATTATTATCTATCTTCTAAGTATTTTTCCCTGTGTAACTCTGCTAAAGCAGCACAGTTACGGCACAGGCTATGGTCAAGTCCACTTTTGGGATCAAGGCCTCAATTTTCTTTTACTACCATCTAGTCAAGGGAATATAATTTTCTTGGAAAAAACTTGGGTTATCCCCATACAATCAGAACAGCCCAGCCAATATCAAGACCCGGAAAAACTACGCAGAGGCGTACACTGCCCTCAAAGCCAAGGGGACGGTCAAATTTTACTATATTGACAAATCAGCATTTGCCTTGTCAATGCACACTGCATATGGCTATGTCCCCAGAGGCTCCAATGACGGGGTGGCTCGGCGTGCTGCAGTCCGCACCACAGCCTATTCAATGGCGGCTCTCTTTGGTCCAAAGGGGGTCAAGCTCTACCAAATGATACTAGGCTCTCACAATAGCCGGACCTTCCTGTCATTTCTCCAATTGGTCCAGGAGCACCTGAGGTGCACGAGCCTGGGCTTCACCAACGTAATTGTGTTGGACAACGTTGGTTTCCACAAGATGGCTGATATTCTTGAAGAATTTCCAATCAATTGACACAAGCATTGCAGTGGGGCCCCAGCAATTGGCCACGGCAAATATGCACCTTCTATTCCTTCCCGCCTATTTGCCCTTCCAAAACCCCATTGAGGAAGTCTTTGGGTGGCTCAAGCAAGTTGTTAAGCGAGGAACCCCAACTGGGACTGAGGACCTGTTTGATTTGCTGCAGGCCAGGATCCATACCCTCCCAGCTGAGACTGTGGCCAAATTTTATGGCCACGCTGATTTGTTCATCCCCGCGTGCCTAGCCAAACAGCCAATCAATTAAAGGCTTAGCGTGTCCAACTTTTTTTTATATTCTCTAATTTATTATTCAACATTTATTAATTATAATTTTATATTTAGATGTTTCTACGCCTGCAATCACATTCAGAAGATCCATCAATAGATGTAAGTATTTTATTTATTTTATTGTATATTATTTTATTATGCCATCTAAGGGTATCCCAAACACTTGATACTGGATTACACAAACAAATTGATATCACTTTTGGAAAATAAATATAATAATCAAAAAAAGTTAATGTAATGTGTCCAAATCAGAAGTAGATTTTATTGAAATATATTATTATGCTTTTATTAAGACCTTCTCTGGGATATATTCTGCAAATCTCATTTGCTAAAATAAGAATTAGAAAAATTTATTATAATAAAAATATTATAAATTGCAATGGAATTATTTGTGAGGGAATTTATTAAGAACACCTGTAGTGAGTTTGGCGGTATGTACCCACCCCACAATGGAGGTGGCGCACAACCTCCACCGCCACACAATGGAAGGTAGATACACCAGTATTGAAATACTCCCTCCTGCTGATGAAGGGAAGTAGGGTCAGGTGGGAGTGAAGCAACAGCTTTTCAGGCAGGGCTGCAAACCCATAGATACCAGCCAGGACCAGGGCGTCCTGGATGACATGATCCACTGAGTTGTACCCGGGGGGACCTTCTTCCCATCCAGGGAGAGCCTGGCCTTGTTGATCCCCAGAAGGACCCCGTCCAGGTCCTCAACCAACACGCCCATCCCAAAGAAGAATAAAAACCCCAGGTAAACAACAAGGTGAAGCCTTTGCCCAGCAAATGCTTCTGTAAACTTGCACAGTTTATTATAAACTGCGCTTATCTTCTTGTCGTGCTTTGTCTTGGCAAAGGTCAGCTCCATAGCTACCAGGACCCCCGTCTTGTTGGCACTCCAGGCCAGCCTGAAGTCCGCCAGGAGGATTTTGGTCTTCTTTACAGCTGTTGTGTCTGCAACAGCCAATTTGCTCACTGCGCGCCCAAAGTTCTCAAGCAGGTAAGACAGGGTGTGCTCCACTGGGAAGCAGAAGCAAGCATCTGCATGAGCCTGGCCCATCTCCAGTACATTCTTGAATGGGAGCGTCACCAGGACGTCCCAAACAAGCTCAATGGAGTTTACACAGTAAGCTCCACTGAGTGATACTGGGTCCAGGCGGACCAGTTGGGCATCCTTGTAGGCAGTAACTGCCCACTTGGATGCCCCCTTGGCATGTGTAAGCCCAGCCAATGCCTCCCGCAACATCAGAGAAGACCCATGGATACGGTCTTCAAGCTGCCGCAAGACAGGGGGGGACAGGAAAAGCTGCTTGGCCACATGAGTGGCCTAGTTGGTGTAGAATGTGGCGGGGACAAAAGGGACCAGGACCCGGCGGAGTTCACCATTGACTTCTTCTAAAAAAAGGTAAGTATTTGGAAATTTTTATTAATTATTATTTTAGGTTACCTTCTGCAATCTCCTCCTTGCCCGCAGCCTTGGCAGGCTTTGCTATTCTTGGTGTAACCAGTTGTGCTGGCTTCTCAGTGTCATCTGTTTGGGTATGTTTTACGGGTCTTAGGTGGGCATACATTTCTGGGTCATCTGTCCAGACAGACGGTGCAGAGAGGGCAAAGGACTTGAATTGAAGGCCTTCCACAATGTTCTTCTGGACATTTAAAAGCCGTTCAATTGTTGTTTTGGGGGTGTCTGGAATCTTGGCCATAAGTGCCTTGGTGGACACCTTTTCAATTTTGTCCCCTTCAAGGACAGCAGACTTAACTCTTGCTTTAACCTTGCGGTTAATCTATTTAATTTTGGCAATTGCCAAGTTGAGGTCTTTTAGCAGCTTTTTGAGTTCTCTTATTTTATTTTTTACTAACTTTTCCATATGTTTTTTATAGCTTTTGCCCCAATAAATTCTGTAATATTTAGATACTGTTTCCTCTTTTTTTATTCCTTTTTGTTTTCCCGTTTATTACATTATCCCATCTTTTTACCCATTGTATATGTTTCACTCTCATCTCAATATGTGCCGTTTGCTTTGTGTTGGCATTTTTTCCTTGATTACCATATTATTTTTGGCGCTTGACATAGCCCCTTGTGAAAATATTAACAATAATTTGGTGATCAGCTAAATTTGAATTAGAAAATTATAGGTTGACTTTTTTTAGATAAAGTTGTTACTGATCCAAATTAAAAACCTTAATGATAAACTTTAAGCCAATCAGGAGCCAAGTGATAAAGTGATTGTTGTGACATAAAGGGTCATTCAATAATTCTTTGATGCATGTGCACTAATTAATATGATTGGCTGGATGTTTTGCCATTGTACGCCATTGACGCTGTGGCAAGTTGTTGATGGACTAGTGCTAACCCAGCAGCTGATTGGGCACTAGTCCACCAACAACTTGCCACAGCGGCAATGGCGTACAATGGCAAAACATCCAGCCAATAATATTAATTAGCAAACATGCATCAAAGAATTATTGAATGACCCTTTATGTCACAACAATCACTTTATCACTTGGCTCCTGATTGGCTTAAAGTTTATCATTAAGGTTTGAATTTGGATCAGTAACAACTTTATCTAAAAAAGTTAACCTATAATTTTCTAATTCAAGTTTAGCTGATCACCAAATTATTGTTAATGTTTTCACTAGGGGCTATGGTTGGGTGCTAAAAATAACTGAGTTCAGGATCTAGATACACGCCTTAGTAAATATATGATTTTATAGAAATAAGCTGAACATAAAGAATAAAACCAACTATAAACAAAGAGAACATGAACAATTGAATTCAAAAAAAGATAATATAAATAGAAAATATTTAGTGACAGGGGTTTATTGGGGCGGGAAAGAGTTATGCCTAGTAGGCGGAATGACGCAGGAAGGAGGACATAGAGGCGGTGCTGGCCTGGGGAGTCTGGGATTGGATGGGTTGGGTTTGCAGGCGGGGGGTGTTGGTGGTGGGGGTGGAGGCAGGAGGATTGTGCGTGATGGCCGCTATATACCGCTCATTGTACTCCTCATCAGTCATTGGCTGGATGAGCTGATAGGTGGCTGTGGCACGGGGTGGGAGGCACTTATCCTTGCGTGATTGGTTGCCCATGTTCACATGGAAAACCAATTTACACAAACAAGTCAGCCACCATTTGGTGACCAAAGAGAAAATTGTGATCAAGGACCCCAAGATAGAGGTCGTTGAAAGCCTGAGGGCAGCGCTCCTGTAGTGTATCTCTAATGTTGAAGAAGACAACATCAGCCAGATGGACGTTGGCATGGCCGGCGGGGTAGACTGAGGCCTGGTGCCCGCATCCCTGGATGGCCTTGAGGGCAGTGGAGCTTCCCTCCATCTGATGGCTCAAGAAAACCTGGTATTTGGAATTTGTGCCATCCCAGGAGTTGAGCAATCCACTGAGGATGTGGCCGTATGAGTACCCATTGATGAAATCAGGGTTTGTCTGATAGTAGACAAAACCCTTGGCTGAAACAGCCAGAAATGCACCAATGAAAGTCCCCTTCTTGACCTTCTTCCTTCCATTCTTGGTGGCAGCTTTTCCTTGGGTGCCAAAATCATCAAAAGCTATGGATAGCTTATAGTAAGAGATGAACATGACATCATCTGACAGACTAGTTAGGCATTGTACCAGGGTGGATTCAATGGCAGGATCATATGGGGAATCCTCAGCGCCATCCCATTGGTTGCCGGCAAAATTGGTAAGAACCCGTATGGAAGCCACCTTCCCATACATCCAGAGCTGCACCATGCGCTTGGAGACCCATATGTTATGGTGCAAAAGCTGCTTCCGGACCTGGGTCAAGGGAAGCTTGGGGTCCTGCTGGAGGAGGTCAAGCATTATTGGGTAGGCCTCAGTTGTCTGGGACCACATGGCCTTCTTTGGCTTCTTGGCTGTCCCAATCAGATTCCCCTTATTCATTAGGTTGTTGAACTCCCACGTTATGGTGGCTCAGGTAAATTGCAACTGGGCGGCAATCTGATCCCAGGACAGACCCTGCAGGTTGAGTGCCACAATTTCCTGAAGAATTTAGGAGGTGATGATTTGTTGCTTGGGGTGCTGGGCTGGGGGAGCTGAAGCCTGATTGGCTGAGGGGGGAGCAGGTTGGCTGGTGGTAGAAAGATGTTCCAAATCAGGGTTGCCATCCTGATTGGTTAGTTTACGGGCAGCTTGTGCAGGGGTGGGTGTGGGAGCAGGACAGAGCTAGACACTAAGTGACTCTCAAACAAGTCAAAGCCATAGAGGTTGGTGGTAAGGTACAGGTCAGCTTCCTCATTACCTGCCTCAAAGGCTTGGGTATAAACGGGTGCCTCTACGTTCTGAGCCTTGCCTCCATTGAAGCTGGCTTGGCTGCTGCTGGCTTGGCTGCTGGCGCTGTTGAAGATATTGCTTGTAAAAACCATTGTAAAAAACCTAGGATAAAATCACTAAAAGTAGAAATTTTAAAATTTAATAATTTATTTTTATTGTAATCTCAAGCCCATATTTGGAAGGTTCTCAAAATCATTTCATACAAATCTGGAGCCATGAAAATGGATAAAATGCCTCTGGTCCTAAATTGGATAGCTGTTGATTGGCTGTTAAACTGTTATTTTTCTATTTTAGGCTGCTCATACTACACATCTTGTGTGAGTTCATTTTGTTTTGTGCTTGTGAAATCTGCTTCTAGATTGCTCCAATTTTGTTTCACTTTAGTCCTTCTGTTGATGCCTCATATGAATCCTGATTGAATTATAATATACTCTGGAACAGCATCCATCCATTTTACTTGTTGCGTCAGTTCATTTTGTTTTTGTTTGAACTACACCACTTGATGTTTGATATAATTTTGTATTATGGGTTAGTGAAATTTTGTTTTTGGTTTGGCAGTTCATTTATTAACTGAAATTTTATAAATTAATTGAATCCTGAATTTTGCGCAACTTGGATTTTGTTTAAATCTGAAGAATTTTTGCTTGTTGCCATAGCTTTTAAAACTACTGTATTAATTCTGTAATTTTTTAATTTTTAAACCTGTAATTTGGCTAATCATAGCATGAAATGTGACTAAAATGTAAGAAACTCATTTTTTTCTTAGAAATTGTCAGAAACCCATGGATTGAGGTATATTACCATCCATCCTGGGGAACTCCTAAGTATTCTAACATTAGGAAGGTACAGGAGAACCTGTTGCTTTGGTGTATAAAACAGCTCATGAGAAAGTGTTCATCAGATACAAGAAGACTGGCTGGGCCTGCAATCCAGAGGTAATATGACATTCTTTTCAAATCTGGATAGTGCGTTCATGTTTGAAGATATATTATACTATAAAGAATTATATTTTATGACAACAGCCCTATCTTTTGCTCTAAGATGATATCATGTTTGGTTGAGGAAAGGATTCAGGGAAAAGAACTACACTGCATTGTTAATTCCAAAGGGAATATAATAAATAATGCCAGTCTTTATTTACATAGACTGACATTGAGGCTGGCCTAGCTGCCCATGTTATTTCTAAGTTAGCTGACAACACTAAAAAGAGACTGAAGTAGCATTAGGGTGTTGGGGCAGGGGGCCCTGCCTGGGGGTAATTTTACAAGGAAGCTTATTATTTGGCTCTGCATACAAAAGGCATTTAGTCTGATACACCAGTCTAAGGTATAGAGCAGCAGCTTTCACACTTATGTCTCACACTGAATGTTGCAAGCATCTACCTGGGCAACTACCCAGAGCTATCCATACAACGGATGACTACTAGTTGGAGATGATTTTTTCAACCTAATCAGATGTGCTCCAATACAATAGGCTTTTGAGCATTTTATCTTAGAGTTGGGTGGCCTGACAGCCCAATCCATTATGGAATTTTCTAGGTGTTATTTAGGTGACATTTCATATGATAGCCCTTCTGTTCTAGGATATAGTTAAAGCTTAGAATGGTTATTGTTATAAGTTTCATATGTGAGAGCCTTTTAAGGTGAACCAATCACGTATGCAATATCTGCAGGTTCCTTCCTTCAATCAATCAGGAATATTGCTTAAGTTTATGCCAAGATATGATTTGATCATTGATTTATCAATTCCATAGCCTTTGATAAGGAGCGCCTTTTGGGGAAGATTCAAATATAGAAATGTGAAAGAAGAGAAGTATCTTTTATTGGATAATACTTTAGACTTATATAGACTTGGCTATGGTGGGGATTTAGTTGGATCAAACCTAGGGGTTGGTCATGTGCTAGATGGGTTCAAGCCACTGGATACTTGGACAGTCAGGTGATATTGCTTGGTTACCATTCTTGGTATATCAAATGGTATATTGGAAGGGGACCAAAATGGGCAATGGCTGGATATTAAGTAGGTTGGCGGTAGCCAGAATGCTTGTACATCCAGAACCTTGACACACTCTCCCCTTAAGGGGTTACTCTGGTGCATCAGGAGGGGGCTTTGTCTTAACAGCTGCTGCCTGATGCTCCTGGAGCTTTTTGCTAGTTGGAACCAGTCTGGTTGAGTGTTCTCCTTTACTGAGGCAGAGACAGGTTCTGTGGTATTTCTTGATAATTGGGTTCTTTCACTTTGGAATTTTACTAGGTAAGTGTTGTGCTCTGGCCTGTATTTGATGAGTCTTCCTGGTCCCCTGTGTTCTGAGTCTAGTTTCTTTATGTTGCCAGCTAGAATCCAGACAGGGGAGTTGATGGGAAGTGGTTCCTCTGTGGAGGTTACCTTTTGTGCCTTGAGCCTCTTCATTTCAGCTGATTTGGCTTTGAGGCGATTGTGTTGTAGGTTTGGTATTTGCTCTACTGTGGGAGGTTTCCCCAAGGGGGATCTTTATGTAGGGCTGTTTGTTGTGGGTGATAATTTCCAGTTTGTACCCGTAGGTTAACTCAAACGGTGAATAGCCTGTCCCTTGGTTGGTGCGGACTCAGGATACTAATAATGCATGTTTCACATATAGTGGCCATGTGTCTTTGGCTTTGTCATCCATTATTTTCTCTAGGGTTCTGATGAGGCTGCTGTTTAGATGTTCCACTCTACTGTTGGCCTGTGGCCTGTATGAAGAGGTGGTGGAGTGTTTAATGTTTTTGGATTTCAAGTTGTCATTAACTACATGCCCTGATAACTCTGTTGCTCCATCAGTTACAATGTAGTCTGGAATGTCATAGTTGGCTATGATTGCTTTGTTAATGAAACGGTTGATGGTCTCTGCTTTTTGGTCCTTTGTTGCCCAGCAGATGGGCCAGCGTGTGGCAAAGTTGATAGCTACAATTAAGAAATATTGTTTTGTCTTTGTTTCTGGGAAGGGCCCCACTACGTCTAGCCCCCAAACCTTAAATGGTTCAGTGTCTGGTACTGGGTTGACCGTTGGCTGGGGAGCCTTTTTACTGGTGTATTTCTCGCACACTGTGAACTTCTTTAGAACATCAACTATATCCTGTTTGAGGTTGGGCCACCATACTATCTCTTTTAGTGTGAGATATAGGTTGTCAGCATTTGTATGGCCTAACAGGCAGTGATGTCTTAGTATGGTGTCAACTCTTTGTGCAAGTGGGATGTATGGGATATGTTTGTCCTTGATAATTCAGTATACTGTGCCATTGGATACATGGAAGTACTTTTTGTTTCTTACTAATGTATTGTGAGTCAGTTAGTGTGTTAAGGGGTCTTTACTTTTAGTTTTATACTTAGTGTTGTATAAGTTTGGCCAGTCAGGGTCCAGGTGGTCAGGGTGATCCTCTCTAGGCCTATATAGTCTAGAGAGAGCATCTGCCGTGACCAGCTCTGCCCCCTTTTTGTACTGGATGTCCAGGTTAAGCTGTTTCAGCAAGGACATCCATTTGGCTTGCCGCTGTGCAAGTGTGTTCTGAGTTTTGAAATAGATTAAGGATTTATGGTCAGTTAGTACTCAGACGTTTAAATGTCCTTCCAGATAACATCTCCATTTCTTGCAAGCGTGGTATATTGCTAGCAATTCCTTATTGTATATTGGGTATCTCTGCTCAGTATTGGTTAGTTTTCTGCTTTTGTAACATACTGGCAGGAAGTCTTGCTGCCCTGGATGGAGGATGCACAGGACTGCGCCAATGGCGGTGTCACTGGCATCTGACTCAAGCTTGTAGCACATGTTGTTATTAGGGTATTGCAAGATTGGTGCTTCAATCAGAGCTTGTTTTAATAAATGGAAATTCTTGTCACATTCTGGAGTCCAGATGAATTTCTTTTTGGCATTACTTTTGGTTAAGTCATTGATTGGTGCAGTGAGCTTTCCGCAGTCTTTGATATACTTCCTTAGGTAAGCTACAATACCAAGAAAACATCTTACTTGTTTCACGGAGGTGGGGTGTTGCATGTTATTTTTGGCTTTGATTTTATCTGGGTCTGCTTTGATGCCACTTTCAGAGACAATGTGGCCCAAGAACAGGAGTTCCTTTTCCATAAATTGGCACTTACTAGGCTTAGTGTATAGTTTGTGCTTTGCGAGTCAATTGAGTGTCTTGCAGACATGCGTGAGGTGTTCCTCTTTTGTTTTTGAAAATATGATGATGTTGTCAAGGTAACATAATGTGTTTGAGAGCCTGTTTAGCGCCTGGGCATCATGGTAAAAAATGTTGCGGGGGTGTTTGTCATCCCAAAATTCATTACTTTACATTCAAACAACTCAAATTGCGTGCAGAACGCGGTCTTTGGTATGTCTTTCTCTTTGACTTTGACTTGATTGTAACCAGATGTGAGGTCAATATTTGAGAAATTTTTTGCTCCAGAGAGTCTTTCAAATAGGTCTTCTATGAGGGTAAGTGGGTATTTATTCTTTACTGTACTTGCATTTAGTGCTCTGTAGTCAGTAACTAAGCAAAGAGATCCTTCTTTCTTCTTTACAAAGAAGACCGCTGCCCCCCACAGGGATTCAGACAGGCAAATGAATCCTTTGGCTAGATTGTCCTCAATATGAGCTTTAAGTTTTTGAGTCTCCATGGGGGAGAGTCTGTATAGTGGTGCTGGCTTAGGCATGGCCTTGCATAGGTCAATGTCATGCTTGACTTCCCGCTTGGGGGGTAACTCTGTGAGTTCTTCCTTTAATACATGGGCGTATTTGGTTAGAAGTGCCGCAAGTTCTGGGCATTGGATCTTTTGTGCTTGTATTTTGTTAAATTTGGAGTACCTCATTATATGGAGGGTACTATATTTGGTTAGATGTTCAGAGTCATCTTGATTTATGACTTGGACAAATACTGTGTCTCATAGAATGAGATCATTGGGTTCTTTGAGGATGTTGAAGTTGACTCCGTTGCGTTTAATGGACATGGTTTTTGTTTTCCAACATACGCTGGGATTCACACGGGTGAACCAGTCCATGCCTGCTACAATGTTGTAGTTTATGTTGTTTATGACAATTCCTTTGATGGACGTTTGTATGCCTTGGAGGTCAATTCTGAAGGGAGTTGTTTTGCCTTTGAGTAGAACTTTTGACTTGTCTGCCATTTTGGCGTACTTGAAGTTGGATTTGACAACTGGTTTTGTATTTGATTACAAATGAATTACAAACCATTGTGTGCTGTGCACCAGATTCAAATAAAAATTTATGAGTATGTGATTTTTAAGTGCATGGGTAGACAAGAAGTTGTGAGCAATCTTTAATTTTTAAGTTTATAAAAATGGAGGACTGCGGGACACGGGGAATGCAAGTTGCAAAGTTCCTGCCTTGGTACAATTTCTTACCAATTTGGGGGGACAGGGGCACTTAAGCATGTTCCCCCTCCTCTTTTCCCTGTTCCTCTGCTTTGAGACCTTTGATGTCAGAGAATGTGGGGTCAGATTTGTAGCAGGTTGCTACTTCCGCGTTGTCAACTTTGGCGGTGTCCTCTATCTTGGGAAAGGAGCGGTTTGTGCTTTGGCTGTGATTGCCATTGTTGCAATTGTTGCAATTGGAGTTGCTGTTGGTATGATTGGTGTTCTGGCGTTTGTTGCCATTGGAGTTTTCTCTGCCATTGCTGTTTGAGAAGCAGTGGCTGTTGTGTGCAGCATATTCCATGTTTGCGCGTTTTTCAGTGCGCTTGGCCTCTGCAATGAGCGCAGGCATGGAGTAATAGCCTCTGGGCGGATGAGGGCAGCAACAGAGAGTTTCATTCTGTTGATGAATGATGCTCTGGTGTGTACGTTGTCAGCTTGTGCTGGGTTTTGGATTTTGCAACATATTTCCTCAAATTTGTTGGCGTAAGCTGCAATAGTGGTCTTCTGAGGAAGATCACTGAGCTGTATTGCAATGTCTTGGAGGGATTTGGTGACGCGGAAATTGTGGGTGATGTCCGCTTTGAACTCTTCCCAGTTGTCAAGCTGGTCATCAGTTTATGAGCCAACCCAGGTGGCAAAACAGTTAGCTGCGGCCTTGAATAGGCGCTTGCTGGCTTCCTGGACCCCTTTCTCATGGGGAATGCGGCTGGCGCAAAGTTTGGCAGCTGTGAGATCTAGCCAGTTGATGATGTTTTCTTTGTTTTTACCAAAGAATTTGTTGATACCAGTGTATTTGTTGTTGGTAACTTCACCTGTGATAGGTAGTGTTGTGTTTGTTTGTGGTTGAAGAGAGCAACTGTACTGAATAATTTTGGCGCATGCTTTGGGAATGACCAGACCTTCAAATATGGTGCATCCACTAGGAATATCTTTGTCAATGTTGTGGGCGCGCAAGTACGTTTTCCAGGTATCCTGGGATGTGGCATGGTTGAGTATGTGAGCAAAGGTGGGCGGGTTTTGGTCAGTCATTTTCTCTTTCATGGGCGTGGTCAAAAACCGTAGTGCTACCAGTGATAAGGAGCGCCTTTTGGGGAAGCTTCAAATATAGAAATGTGAAAGAAGAGAAGTATCTTTTATTGGATAATACTTTAGACTTATATAGACTTGGCTGTGGTGGGGATTTAGTTGGATTAAACCTAGGGGTTGGTCATGTGCTAGATGGGTTCAAGCCACTGGATACTTGGACAGTCAGGTGATATTGCTTGGTTACCATTCTTGGTATATCAAATGGTATATTGGAAGGGGACCACATCGGGCAATGGCTGGATGTTAAGTAGGTTGGCAGTAGCCAGAATGCTTGTACATCCAGACCCTTGACACCTTGTAACACCCTAAAACTGTGGGGACTACTTGGGTGGCATAGGGGAGAAAATTGGCTAGCTGGAATCCTGCTAAGGCTGTGACATTCAGATATATTGTCATAAGTCACCGGAGGACTTTCAAATGGACATTAAATTGGCTTAAGTTCCTGGCAAAGTATGTTATAATGTAGTACACTGCAGTGTACAAGGCCAAGGAGGTGATGGGCTGAGGGGACACAATTGTGGGCCAGACATGTTTTTTTGAGTAGTTGAGTTATGGTGGCTTCTCATAGCTTTAATTGTTGATGTTGACAGCCAGAGGTCTTGAATGAGCAGTAGTAAATTGTTGCCCCCAAACCTTAGGCATGCTTTAAGGACAGTAAAAAGATGGTTTGGTTAATCTTGTTTCTGGGAAAGGGGATTTACTTGGTTTGTTTTAGCTGTATTTACTTTTGAATGATAATTAATGACCTGCTTTATATGATATACAATAGAGTGAATTCTCTCAATGATAGCACAGCCTATCACTAAGAGCTTAATTTTATTATATACTAGTGCTCTGGTGTGACATTGTTGCAACTGAGGTTCCATCCTTGCCTGCCAACATATCTTACAATATGCAGCAAGCACTTGAAGAGATACCCCATGATGTGTCTAATGGCATGGATCAGTCTGATGGCAATGTTGACTTGCAGGCACTATCTCCTAATTAAGAGTGTTGTAAATTTGATGCTCTGATCCCTGCACAAGCTATCTCATGGACCAAACCTGATTTCAAACCCGCCACTACACCACCCTCTAGTGGACTTGTGGCTTCTCAATATGGTATATTAGTTACAATATTCCTCAATAAACTACATCTTATCTTATCTTATTCCTATTATTGTCCTTTTTATTGGACTGTTGTCTTCCCCAATCAAATACTAAACTATTATTGGTTCAGTTGAAACAGTGGTAGGAACAGTTGGTTTGATTAACAACCTACCTTCAAGATTATTTCCCCCAAGAAAGGACAGAGTGCTGGCTGTATAGCTACACCCCTCCAGAAACCCTTCCCATTTGTTGCAACTTGTGGATATGGGTTGTTTGAATGTTGTATAACACTTAAATTGAATTACAACATAGTTATCACTAAAGATTAGACTTAGTATTCTCTAAGCTAATGCATATAAAATATATGTAAATGTAATAATTAATTATTTATGTGATATTTAGTATAAGAGTTATATAGAAATATGATATTAATAGTCACCATAAAATGCCAGGATCCTCTATTTCATAATCTGATCCCACTAAAATCTTAGCCCAATGTTAACTTTGGATTGACTGATCATAGTTAATATGGACTAATCTCACAACTCAGTTGATTGTCTGAACTATCCTTCATCCAGAGATTGAATGCTAGTTGTCCTCTTGCTCACCAAGCCTAATGGATCAATGTCAATTTACAGTAAGAACTAGTTTAAATCAATCACCATATGGCACCATTCCTGATGGGGACAGCCCTAAAGGTTACATTGTTTACCAATACCAGTTAGTTCTCACCAGCGTCTATAATTGTCTCTGCCTGGGACAACACAATGTTAGTGTCACCCCGCCTCAGTTAGACCTATCCCAACACATGCTGAACCTACAACTGGAATCCTTTGCAGGTGGCATGGAGGGGGCCAACATTTTAAGTTGGCTACACTCTAGGGAAACCTGCCTCTGTATTTGCCAAGTGCCAGAGCCTATGTGGATTTTCACTGCGTCTGGGCGCCTCAAGGGGCCTGCCATAGTATGGTTCTGTTGTAACTGTGCTGTTTTAGCAGAGTTACAAGGGGGAAAATATTTGGAAACTAGATAATATTCTTTATTGAGAGATAAGTATTATATAGCTGTTGTGAATTGTGGATAGTAGGAACATGATAGCATTGATCACACTGTGGGATGTTGAAGGGGGTGGCTTGATTCTTGTAATGATTCAATTGCCAAAACAAGTTACTCACTGGGGAAGATCAACTTCTGTTCATGTTATTGTATTTGGAATTCTGAGTTGCCTTCCTAGTCTGGCTTTGGGTGGCTGGATAATTGGATTGTGGGTCACAAACCTGCTTACTCAGAACCTTGCTGGTGGGTCAAGCCTGCTGTTTTGACACCCCCAGCTGATAGTTGGCCTCCTCTGGGGGCAGGTTGTCAGGGAGGTTGTTGGGAGCCCAGGTGCCATACTGAACTAGCTGCTGTTTGGTGGTAGGTAAGGCAGTCTTGCCTTGCTTTTGTCTTGCCTTGCAGGGCCTGAGGCAATAATGGTGGAAGACTTTGTCTTGTTTTTGTTTTCTGAGTCCTTGCACAAGGTAAGTGTTGTTTTTGTCTATCTTTAATATCATGGCAGGGCCAACTTTTTCTGGCTGTAATTTACTTTTGTCAGTATTCATGACCCAAAACTTGTTGCCGGCCTCATGTCTGTCTTGGATGGGGACAAAGGTCTTTTGTAGACGCTTTTCTTCTTTTTCTGATTGGTTGCTATTGACCTGTATGACCTGGGGATCTGAGCGGGGTGGAACCTTGTCTGGCATCTCCAGCTTAGGTCCTGATAGTGCCTGGATGATATTGGGTTGTGTTCCATAAACTATCTTGAAGGGGCTTTTACCAGTGGATCTGTTCATGCGGGTCCGGCATACAAGCAATGCAGTAAATAGCTGCTTGTACCAGTCCTTGGGTCTCCCGGCGGTGAGTTTGGCCAAGGCTTGCACGAGGCTGCCATTCAGCCGCTCCACGCGTCCATTAGACTGAGGATGGTAAGGTGTTGTCACCGTGTGCTAGACCCCATTCTTTGTGAGGTATATGTTGGTATCTTCAGAGGTCAATTCTTTGCCTCCATCAGTTATCAGGAGTTCTGGTTTTTCAAACTTGCTGATGATTTTTTCCTTATAAATTGCCGTACGCTGTTGCCTGTATGTGTCCTAACTGCTTGTGCCATTGTGTGGCAAAGTCTATTGTGGTAATAAATTATTTATTATTATTGTGCTTCCCTAGCATAGGACCCACAATGTCTAGGGCCCACACCTTAAATGGCAGTTGTGCGCAAATAGGTAGTACTAATTTAGGTGAAGTCTTGCTTTTTGCAAATTTCTCACATACTTTGCATTGATCTAGGACTTCCTGGACATCCCAGTATAGGTTCGCCCACCATGCTTTGTGCTTAATGAATTAATAGAGATTGTGACTTTTTGTGTGTCCTAGGTCTCTGTGGTAGTGTAGGATTGTGTTGACTTGCTGATGTGTGGGAATATACGGGATGGTTGTTCTGTCAGACATTTTTTGATGTAGGGTCCCATATACGTCTGCAAATAAGTGCTTGTTCTTAATGACTGTTTCTTTTGTTATGTTGGTGGTACCAGGGGGGAAGAATGTGTCCTTTGTCTGGAGCACCAGGAGAGGCCAGTCTGGGTCAAGCCCATTCTTGCCTCTTGTGGCTCTGACATATAGATGTGAAAGTGCGTCCTCCATGGCAAGCTCTAGGCCAGGCTTATATTGTATTAGTATATTGACCTCTCCAGAAGCTCCATCTAGCAGGCTTGAAGGTGGGATAAGTTTGCTTGGGTTTTAAAGTAGATAAGCAACTTGTGGTCTGTCAAGGCCGTGAACTCCTCTTGCTGTTCTAGATAATAACACCACTTGACCAGGCAGTGCACAATTGCCAACAACTATTTTTCATGTATAGGGTATCAGCACTTGCCATCTGTCAATTTGCATGATTTGTAGGCCACAGGCAGGAAGTTGCTGTCGTTATTTTTGATTTTTAGTACTCCCTCAATGGATGCGTCTGAGGCGTCTGTCTTCATTTGGTACTCTCCATCATGTTTGGGGTATTGTACAATGGGTGCTGTGGTGAGTTTCTCTTTGAGACATCTGAAGCAAAGGTCACTTTGGGGGTCCATAAAAACTTGGATTTGGTGCCAGTTATGGCGGACAGAGGCGCAGTCAGGACACCGCAGTCAGGTATGAATTGTCATACATAGGCAACCATTCCCAAGAATGTGCAGAGTTATGACTTGTTTTTTGGAGGTGGCATTTTGCAAATGGCCTGGATTTTCTGGATGTCAGGCTTAATGACATCTTTTGAAACAATGTTCCTCAAGAAGGGCAGTTGTTTGCGGAAGAACTGGCATTTGGAGGGCTTGGTTAGCAGCTTATGTTGCACCAGGGTGGCAAAGACTGCCTCCAAGTCATTATGGTGTTGTTCTACCGAGGGGCTGTAGACAATGATGTTGTCCAGGTATACCAGGCATGCTTGCCAATGTGGGGGGCAAACACCTTGTTCATGAAGGCCACAAAGGTTGACGGGGTGTTTGTCATTCTAAATTGAGTACCATACACTTGTAAAAACTGTATTTAGTGTGGAAAGCTGTTTTGGGAATGTCTTCTTCCTTGATACAGATCTGGTTATAGCCTGCAATCAGGTCAATCTTGGAGAAGATTGTAGCGCCACCCAAGGCATCAAAGAGATTGTCAATGAGTGGTAGTGGGTAATAACTCTTGATAGTAACTTTGTTTAGGGCTCAATAATCTGTGACTAGGCATAGGGTACCTTCTTTCTTTGCTACAAAGAATACAGCAGCACCAAAAGGGAGACTGTGAGGGACAGATAAGTCTTTTCTCCAATGCCTCCTTGAGGTAAGCACATAGGGTGTTATATTTGTTTGGGGTCAGTCAATAGATGGGACGTGCCTTGGGTACATCCCCCTTGAGTTGGATGGAGTGTTGGATGTGCTTCTCAGGGGGTAGCCCAGGTAACGCTTCCTTAAAGATTTCTGGGTGACAGGCCACAATGTTGCAATCCTGAGGCGTGGAGGAGTCCTGGTGGTCTTTGAAGTGTATGATTTCATACTGGCAGGAATCCCAGTCAATTGCTTTCAGGTTTTCCTTCTTGTCCAAAATCTCTGTGATGTGTACAAAGACGTGGTCACGTAGGAGTTGTCCACTGAGTCCGGGTAGATTTGGTGGTTGACACCTTCATGCTTGATGGTCAGTATAGAGGTTGCCCAGTCTACATAGGGTTGTTCTTTTGCAACCAATCCAGTCTTAGTACAATGTCAAGCTTGGGAAAGTCAATGACAGGACCCTGGATGGTGGATTTTAGGTTCTCAGCATGACAGAGAAGGGGGCAGTTTCCTGTGTCACAGCAATGTGATGTTCATCAGCTAAAACCACGTTTTTAATCCGCAAAGGATTAGTGGCTAGCTTGAACCTGTCTACAAAGCTACTGTTGACTAGGGTTTGATCTGCGCCCGAGTCCAGAAGTGCTGACCCTGTGTAACTGCAAAAGCAGAAAGGATGAGATATCAGTTATTTTGGATGGCTGGTAATGGTGTAAAGTACCAGGTCTTCTGAGGGTACTTGGATCATTGGGCATTGGTCCACGTCCTTGGGTCAGTACTCATTGTTAGGCAAGTAGGAATTGTGCGGGGAGAGCTTGGCTTGCTTAGTGCTCTCCCCAGGCTTTTCCCTTGTCTTGATTATCCTGTGTGGCAGTGATGCAGAAATGGGTACGGTTTGACTGGCTGTTATTTCCATCCCCGTTCCCATTCAAACCTGTGGGTTTGTGGTTTGCATTGCTGTTGTTGTTCCCAGGGGGTGGTCTATTAAAACACCCAGCTGGGTGAGAATCTTTGGGTTGCTCTCTCTTTCCCGTTTGCACCTTGTGGAGTGTGTTAGACGTTTGTTCTGGTTTTTCTGCCTCCCAATATAGACTTTGCAATTTGGTTACTTGGTCCAGGGCTATGTGTCTCATTAAATGTGACTGGAGTGTGTTGTAGTACATGAGGAGAGTAGCTGGAGTGTCAAAGGCCATATTGGAGGGGCATATAGTCAGAGTTTCTTGTAAGCATGGGTGAGCTTGTTCACTGTGCCAGTTTAGGTCAAGTTCTTCACTTGGCAGATCATCATGAGTTTGGTGTTCTTCAGCACAAATCTTGCCAAGATGTCTTGCTTGAAGTTGTCAAAATCCTTCTTGGTGTGTTCTTTGTACCATTTGTTGCACCAGGTGCCAGTGTCATGAATCAATCAAATGGAGATTTCTGAAATCTGAAATTGTTGCAGGAATTCCATTTAGGCCAGCTTGCTTTAGGCAGACTGGATCCATGTCGCAGCTTTGTTGTTGTTGGCTCCAGCAAAAGGTTCCAAGGCAGCGCTGCAAAGTCTCTGAGCTACGTAGGCGGGCATAGTACTTTTTTCAGTTGCTCAAGGAATGGTGGCGGGTGTTTGGAAGAAACCTTGTGCAGACAGGGCATTAAAGGTGGGAAGCGGGATCAAGATGTTCTGGTACATAACAAAGCCATTGGGTATTTTGGTACCAGGTGTGTACGGAGTCCAGTCTAACAGGAGGCCAGACATGATTCTATTGAGGATTTGTTGTCTGTGGCAAGTACAGGCAACAGGCGGAATTTTAGGGAATAAAGTAGAATGGAAAACCTACTTCTGCTACCAATGTTGTAACTGTGCTGTTTTAGCAGAGTTACAAGGGGAAAATATTTGAAAAATAGATAATAGTCTTTATTGAGAGATAAGTACTATATAGTTGTTGTGAATTGTGGATAGTAGGAACATAATAGCGTTGATAACACTGTGGGATGTTGAAGGGGGTGGCTTGATCCTTGTAATGATTCAATTGCCAAAACAAGTTACTCACCGGGAGGATCAGCTTCTGTTCATGTTATTGTATTTGGAAATCTGAGTCGCCTTCCTAACTTGGCTTCAGGTGACTGTTTAATTGGATCACGGGTCATAAAAATGCTTACTTGGAACCTTGCTGGCAGGTTAGCCTGCTGTTTCAACAGTTCATTAACTGGGCCAGCCAAGAACACAAATTTACTTGGGCAAATTTTAGGGAAGCCATCAAGTCCTGTTATAGTGAAACCTTTTCACCCATTGTAGTAGGGACACCTCTACTTGCCATCAAACAGACAAGAAGCGTCCCTGAGTACCTTACTGCCTGGCAGCAGGCCCTTGCTGCTGCCCCAGATGCCATCATCAACAGGAATGCAATGCTACTCACCCTCATTGTCAATGGGCTGAAGCCCCACATCTGTAAATGGGTTTCTGTAGGGCGCTGCACCTCCACCAATGACTTCTACAAAGCCATTGTGAAAGCTAGCAATCAGGCCTCAATGGGATTCCAAAGATCCAACAATGCACCTCCCCAACCTTGTCCCACATCCAGCAGTGCCCACAACCAAGTAGGCCAGCGCCAGCCTTGTCAGCAGGAAAATGGGGCCAAGCGCCTTTGTAAGGGGGAGCTCCAGATAGCCCAGATTGAGGATTTAGGAAAATCCTGGGGGTTGTAGATATGATAGGTTCTGCAACCCTGCTTGACCCACACTCTCAATTTCTCCTTGCCAAGAATCCCTGCAACTACAACATGCACAAGGTAGAAACCCTAGACATATTACAATTGCACAGTTACAACACTGTCCTCCAAGCCAGTCATTCATCAAATAAAATCACCTGCTTGACCTACCCCTTTTTTTTCTGTAGGAACACCCACAGACTTTTGGTAGATGCTAGGGCCAATCATACTATGTTCAACCAGGAATATACGGCTCCCAGCAATTAGACCAAGTTCCTAGTTGCTTTAAGATAGTACATGTGGCCAACTCCCACAGTGTAGCTATCACTCACAAGATGATACCCTTCTCTGTAAGAATGGGGAACATCCAAGTTTAGCTCTCTGGGCCAATAATGGCTGGACTCAGCCACAATGTCATTGCTGGCCTTGACTGGCTTTGGCATAATTGGCCATACATTGACTGGGACACCTCCATGATTACACTCAACAGGAATGGGTTAGTTTCCATATCTACCCCCATCAAAGTGAACATACTACTTCATAGCACCATGTTTGTACAGCTCACAGAGACAGGCACCTATGATTTCAAAGGGAGGAAGTTCAACTTTCACCAGTGCTCAATTGAGGACATGCACTCTGAGCCTACTATACCTCCCTCCTTAGTCACAGCGCCTCCACCAGCACTAGTATCACTTCTTGAGGAATACAAGGATGTCTTTAGCAAAACACTAGACCAACTTCCCCCTCCAAGAGAAATACAACATGCTGTCCAGTTACAAGGGTTGCTGCCCAAGGCACAGTCTCTCTATTATTTGATGCTCAAGGAAGAAAAGACTCTCCATCAACACCTTGTGGACGCTCTCAATAAGGGCTTTATCTGCCCCTCCCTCTCATAATACAGGGCTGTAGTATTTTTTGTAGCAAATAAGGATGGGTCTCTTTGATTGGTAACCAACTACCACACTCTAAACAAGGTGATAGTCAAAAACAAGTCCCCCTGCCTCTGATTGACAGCCTGTTTGACACGCTTGTGGGTACAAAAGTCTTCAGTAAGATTGATCTCACTGTGGGGTACAATCAGGTCTGCATTGCACCAGGGGACAAGGCAAAAACTGCCTTCTGTACACGCTATGAGTTGTTTGAGTGTTGGGTTGTGAATTTTGGAATGACCAACTGTGATGATCCACATGGAGGCAGTTTGCAGGCAAGGGCTGATTTTGTCAGGGATACATATGCGGGGGGTTCTTGAGTACTTGCAGGTGGACGGCCTGCAGGCCCGGAGAGAAGGGCCCACTATAGGATAGGAGCTAACTTTACAATATAGGACAAAGATTTGCCTATGATGGTCCAGGGTTTTTTGGAGGGAACCATAGAATCCACAAGTCCAGTTAGAGTGATGTACATTACTCCAAATAGTTGTGATGAAGTGGAATAATTGGCTACCACAGATTATTATGGGTGGTTGGGCCGTGGGGTTAGAGGCGGGGTCATTGGAACTTGGTAGGCTGGCAGGTAGTTATATTTATCTCGGAATAGCAGAGGGGGCACAGTTATCCAGGATCCTTCTCATCCAATGATCTCTGTCTCTTGGGTTCTGGCTTCAGCCTCATAGATCAGGATTTTCTATAGAGTGAACTCTGAACATGCTGGGTTGGGGGATATTCTGTGAAATGTACTGGGCCAAAGGGTGCTCCAGGTGGTTGATATAGCTCAGGCGGATGGTCCAAGGTTTCTTGGGGTTGACAGGTGTGAGAACAAGACCGCAGAGGTTAGTCTGCAAATGAAATAGAGCTAAAATCAAAATATGGGATGACTTGGTTGAACCAAAGGTTCATGTCACTTTATTGCAAGAATAGCAATGGGTAGTTTCCTGGTGGCCCAGGATATAAGTATGCCCAGATGCTATGGGCAATTTTTTGAAATTCCCCTCAGACTTTGTGATACTGTCTACCAGGGTTAGGCAGCTCTCAATGGCATCTTGCACTTGAGATCTTTCATTGGCTGGGTTAAAACAAGAAGACTTGAATTCCCTTTTTGAGTTGCAGGATTTTTCATCCTTAGGCGGCCTGCATTCTACAGGAAGTTTCTCTAATTCCCCAGCTGCAGTGGCCCCAGTTATCTTGGGATTGCTGACCCAGCCTGCCCTCTCATTGGTGGGGTTAACAGTATCTTTTTTGAATGTGAGGTGTTGGAAAGGTAACTCTAGGTCAGTAGGTCTCAGGAGTTTCCCTGAAGTCAAATCCTGCTCTAGTTTGAGCCTAGGAAAACGCGGCTGGGCAGCTGGTCCTGTGGGCCGCCAGCCCGCAGGATTCTGGAGTTCAAATCCTGTAGTTGAGGTTTTTTCACAAGCATAGTTAGCAAGAGTTTATAATGTGTGACATATTTGGCTAAAATAAAGACCCAATGCTTGAAGTTTGAGAATAATAGTGGCCTAAGACAGGTAAATGTTTGGGAGGAAAGGATGACACCTGTGACAGTCCACATGGAAACTGTTGTGCAGGCAAGGGCTGATTTGGCCCTAATAGAGACTCTATGCTGAAAGTTGGTAATGGATAGTAGTTTTGGGGCAGGTAGAGGCCTAGTAGGTAACATGGGCTACTAGGGAAGGGAAGGCCGTCCTAGTAGGTAACATTGGCTACTAGAGGCAGAGGATGAACCAGACTAGCAGGTAACATTGGATGCTAGGGTGTTGGTTAGGTATCTTCACACAGTAGGTAACATTGACTACTAGGGGTGGGGAATAGAGCAATCTAGTTGGTAATATTGGTTGCTAGGGTACTAGTTGAGACGTCTGAATCTATTAGGTAACATTGGCTTCTAGTGTGCAGGATAGGTGTCTGAACCTAGTAGATAACATTGGCTACTAGGGGTGGGGAATGGCTCTTCTACCTAGAAGGTAACATTGGCTACTAGGGAGAATGGATGATGTGACCTAGAAGGTAACATTGACTGCTAGGGAAGGAAGGAGCTGAGATAGCTCTATGTGCCCTGTGCACTCACAGGAGGTCTGTGAGTATGCTTCTTACCTACCAGACTGGTAAGGTGTTCTCATCTGTGTTTCTCTGGAGGCTTTGGGGAGGTCTTAAAGCTACCATTGGGGGTATGTGTATGCTCAGAGGCATTGTCAGGGTAGTTGCTTGGGGAAGCAGCTGCAGAACTTGATAATTATCAGGTCTTTGAGAAGTAAAGTTGGTTACTTTGCGCCTGAAAACTCAGACTTAACCACTTGAGTGAGTAAAGATAACTGCACAGACATGAGGATTGTCTGTGGTTGAATGGCCCAAGTGGAGGTCACTTTCAGGGGCCCAGTAAAACGCCAGAAGCCTTTTAGACTTATTGCCTGAATCTGAGGTATTGGTAAAAGTGACTTAAAATGGAACCAAAGCAGTTAATAGGAAAAGTTCACAGTGAAGACTATTTGAGGGACTGTAGGATCATAGTGAGTAATGAAATCTGAGGGGTTAATAGTAAGGACTAGCTGAAGGACTTGAAAGGTCATGAAAAAAACTAGCTGAAGGACTAGAAATCATGGAGCAGGACTAGCTGAGGAACTGAAAGTTGGTTGAGAAGAACCAGCAAAAGTAGATAAAGAAGAAAGAATGTTGGATATTGGCTGTTGGAAGTAGGATTAATAATAAAGAAGCAGTAAAAGAATTAAGTAAACTGCCAAAAAAATATGATAAAAAGATTTGGATAAATATCATATAAGAAATAAGTAGGAAAAAAGGAAATAGTTTACAGAAAATAGACTGTAAATTTATAAGGAGTTGATTGAGTAAGGAAGAGCCAAAGTGGCCAGAAACAGGACAGAGAAATTTTGAAGACAAAGGCTGGAGTTTTGCCAAAATGATTAAGAGAAGCAAGAAGTGAGCAAAGAGCAAGTTCAAATGTCTAAAATGTTGAGGAAAACGCAGAGAAAGTCAGAAACGTTGAAGAAATTAGGGTGTGAAAATCCCCTAAGTAAAACAGTTGAAATTGCTTGAGTTTACCCAGAGAAACATGCCAGGAATCACAGTGAAATTGTTTAAAATGCAGAGCAGGTGTTTATCTGGAGTAAGACAGCGCCAGGTTTGAACCAGGGTCAAGAGCAAGTCATTTGGGCAAACATTTCAGCAAATCATTTCAATCCAGGCGTCTGATTGGCTGAAGACCAAAGCTTGTTTGATCACTGTTTAAGGGCTTTAACTTAAGGGTTTAAGCCTAAAAAATGAGGAAATGAAGAATAAAAAGCTGGTTTTTAATTTGCTGAAGTAAGATAAAAGATTTAATATATTATAGAGCAGAAGTAACTAGATAGTTTAAGCCTGGAAAAAACAGCTTTCTGAGATAAATAGGGTCTGGAACAAGGAGCTATAAAAGGGGATCAATCTTAGACTTTTCAGGGACTGTATCAAGTGGAACAACAAGGCCACTAAAGATAAACAGAGAGCTGGAGGCCAAGATAAAGGTGCAGGAGCCTAAGATATAAGAGCTGGGGCCTAAGATAAGGAGCAGGAAGCCAAGCAAGGAGCAGGATTCCAAGACTAAGGTAAAGGGGTCTAAAATCAAGTACAAGGAGTCCAAGATATTGTTGGAGGACTCCAAATATTGGAAAATCCATATTGTTTCCCTGAACCCCCAGACCGTATATCAGAAGGTTTCTAAGGGGATCTTCCTTCTGAAAGCAAATAAAAGCCCATTTTGACCCCTGCCCAAATTTCCCAGTAGTAAAGATAGACCCTCTGAGTGAGCTACCCAATATCTTCTATCCCAGCTAAGGAGAGAAAGACACCTACCATCAAAGTTGTCAAAGGTTTGCCACTAGTAAGACTTCCCAGGAGGAGTGGGAAAGGTTAACTAGAGACCTTGAGATGATAGATAGAGGGAGAAAATTCATTGGATTTGAGTTCACAAGACTCTTGAAGGATTGGTATAAGCTTCCAGAGGGTCTAGCCCCAGCTGAAGTTCAAGTACATGGAGGGGATGCTTGCTTAGTAATAGGAAAAGTATTAGAAAATTTTCTGTAATGCAAGCCAAGTTGTCACAGCCCATACCAGAGTCTAGCTGGACTCTCACAGGGGAGGAAGGCTGGGCCTGGAAGGCCATTTACACAATAGGTGCTATACAAACCAGGTAATTGAGAGCAGTGGCTAGGGGGCGCCAACTCCCAGTATGGGGCATGGCTTGGTCAGCCAGACCCAATTTGTGATATAGACAAACCCCAGTTTACTAAAATCCTGGGTGGGAGGCGCGTCAGGGAGGGGAGGAGCAGTAGGAATCTTGTGATGATCCACATGTAAATGGTTTTACAGGCAAGGGTCAATTTGGCTTCAAATAGAGATTCTATGCTAAAGAGTGACAATGTGTTGTTAGCTAATGACAGTTAGGGGCCTAGTAGGGAATGATGGCTACTAGGGTAGGTAAGGCCTGGCTATTAGGTGTAAAGACTACTAGAGGCAGATGTTGCCTCCACCAAGAAGAAGATATTGGCTGCTTTGGGCTAGAACTCTTCATCTAGCAGGAAACTGTGGCTGCAAAAGGGTGAATAATGAGATAGCTAGCAGGGAACTTTGTCTGTTTGGGGGAGAAGGTTTTGGACTCCTGGCAGGTAACGCGGGATGCCAGGGAGGGGAAGAGCTCTGAGGGCTCTACTTACCCTGATAAGCTTACAGGAGATCTGTGAGCAAGCATCCTACCTAACAGACTGGTAGGGTGTCCTTGTTTATGCCCCTATGAGAGCTTTGGGAAAAACCAGAGTGAGCATTGGAGGGTATATATTTGCTTGGAGGTGTCATCAAGGCAGTTTGCTTGGGGAAGCAGCTTCATAACTTGGTGTTATCAGGCCTCTAGGAAGTAGAGCTGATTACTTTGCGGCTGAAAGCTCATACTTAATCACCTGGGTGAGTAAAAACAACAACATAGGCTTTGAGAATCTATGGTTGGATGGCCTAGTGGAATGCCACTTATGAGGGCCCAGTCAAACTCCAGTTCACTGTAGACTCCTGCCTGGGTCTACAAGTTCTGGTAATGGGGACTGAGATAAAGAACCAATGTGGTTCATGGAATCAGCAGAGAAGACTAGTGAGAGGGACTATTTGATCACAGTGAAGGCTAGTTGAAGGACTGTTGGTTCATATTGAAGTTTGGAACCAAAATGGTTCATTGTGCAGGTGGAACCAAGGTGGTTCCTAGTGAGGATTAGTTGATGGACTAGTTGAGGATAAGCTGAAGGACTGCAAAATCATGATGCAGGATTATCTGATCATGATACAGAAGCTGACTGAAAACCCCAAAGATGATGGTGAAGAACTGGTGGTCCGGAGAAATGAGCCAAGAATTTGCTGAATTGATTTGCCAAAGTAGAAAAATGTAGAATATTTTGCCTTGGTTTAGTAGTAAAATCAAGAAGAAATGTGGATAGAATTGTGGGTAAGATATTTATTTATTAAGTTCCTAGGATAGATGAAGGTATGTTGCTATGAGAGCTGGATACAAAGTTGTTTTGGTGAGATGTCTTCCTTGGATTTTACTATATTTGTAAATATGGGTCATTATTTGTTAGATTAAGCCAAGGCGCCAGCTTAAGCATTTTAAAGACTTTTAGCTTCTTTGGTATCATTTAAGCCGTAAACTTATGTTTTTTGAACATTAATATAATGCTTAGTTTACTGAATAAAAGTTTAAGTGTGCAAAATATACAAATAATAAAAATAAATCTTATTTCTATTAACTGTATTTTTGCTAAAAACCCTTTTTTCTATTTTAATAAGCCAAGAATCAAATATATGAGTTGCATGGGAGAGTAATAGCAGCCCCAAAGCCATAATTGCTATTACCCTATCTTTGGCTCATATAATTAATTTCTTAGTTATTTTTAGAAAAAAAAGTTGTTGTATTTAAAAGACTATTTACCCTATGTGAAATATAAGTTTTTGTTATGCATCCAACTTCATGAACATGTCCTACTAATCCTTTAGTAGTATCAGATCTCTTTGTTTCTCTGTCATCTGTGCAGAACTTTGTACAATAATTTATTTTGGAGTACTCCTTAACATCCTCAAATGTCAAAGGTGAAACATACAGCTCACCATCTTTCATTAAATATGAAAGATTAACATAAAATGCTTTGACTCCAAACCAGCTTTTTTTAGGCCTAGATTTTCTATCATAGATGTAAAAAAAAGTTTTTTGGGAAACATCTGAATTATTTACAAGTGACTCATATAAACCCTTTCTTTCTTCCTCTCTCTCAAAAACCATTTTGAGATCATTTATATTTTTTATATACATCTCATTTTCCTTTTGTTTAAATATTTTAGATAATACACCAAAATGACCATCAACAATACTTTTGCCATGACACTCAACAAATCTATTAAACTTAATTGGTCCTTTTATAATTTTAGGTACCTCTTTAAAAAGATAATATAAGAATTCATAAGATCTAAAATGATTACCATTATCAGTCCAAACTTTAATATTTTTAATATTCTTAAATTTATTATTTTTAAGCAGACTTATCAAACACTGACCTGAAAACAAAGAGTCATGAGATAAAATTTCAGATAAAAAGTCATGATACTCATATTTAATTTTCTCATTTTCTTTAAAAGCAATTGCAAATCTTAATAAAGAAATAGGTATTTTCTCATAAAAACAATTATTTGTCTCTATAGGACCCCCACCTATTTTAAAGTTTTCTTTATAGTCTATTACTATAACACATGAATTATTATCAAGATTATTTATATCACTAATATATTCTTTATTTTGATGCTTATAAAACTTTTCATGTAGGTCAATAGATTCCAAATTTTCTTTAATAGATTTAGGCAATGGCAACTTCTTTATACTCAAATCCTTTTTCTTCATTTCTAATGATTTTTTTAAGTTGCAAATGTTACACATATCAGTTTGCTTTTTGCTTTTAATTATATTATTAGGAATAAGCTTATATAAAGTGGAAAGTGAAATAGAAATATTGTTTTTTATTTTCATATCTTCATAAATTTCTTTTTTGTTTTCAATAAGGAGTATTTTATTTTAGTTGAGTATTCACTCAATTCTTTTTGTAATTCTTCATAAATCAATCCAGGGGATTTTTTTAGTGAATTGGCTGGTTGGGAATAAATTTTTTAATATGTGTTTTAAAATATTTTCTATGTTTTCTTTCTTTACTGAATCATTTTTTATTTTTTTAGAATATGAATACTCATTTTTTGTCATTTTAAATCCACGATCACAAAGCTCTTTCAGACTGTAGCTTGATGTAACCAATGCTCTTAGGGAAGGAAGGTGCTTGGCAGGGGACTCTGACATCAATTCCTTTAGGTTGTTAAGGAAATCATCTGTCTTAGAATTTTGTATGACAGGTAAGAAGGTACTTTTTCCAAACTCTGTTTTTAATAAGAAATGCTCAACAAAACTGTTAAGATCACTGCCAGCAGTAAAAAGGAATGCTTGTTTAAGCATAAAGATTCTTTCTCTCTTAGTAGAAGCCCCCAGTGAGAAGAAGGGTGTCATCTGAGGTGAAAACTTGATGGGTTCCATAATGACAGTGGTTGGGTTCCTTGGCTTGGTTCAGGCAGTTCTTGCTTGGAAATAGATGTGCAGTTATCAGAGAGGAGTAAAGGTGTGGATTGTAAAGTAAATTTCTGTAAAGTTGAGCTTTTTAAATACCATGTTAGCTGAGCTTTCGCACTACAGGCATAAATCCCCAACTGACCCCCAACTTATCTCCTTAATTTATCAATATCACCCCTGGAGTCTGATATCATTGTTTATTTACCACTTTTTATATTCTGGTTAACTGTTTATATCTTGGCAAATAGTACTTCAATCTTGCTCAAACTAGTATCATTAGAAAGCCCTTAATCTCAGCTTTCAGAATTGTGCTGCAATGTTATATTTCAATACCAATTTAGTATCTTGAAGCGGCTTTGAATGTAAGCTTATAAAATTATTATTTGAAATAAAATATGCTAATTAACTCTTAAAGTATGATATTTTAATCAGTAAACTAAATTTAAAGTATAAATTATTATTTAGCTTACTTCTAGTAACCAACTCAAAAACCTTTTGTTTAAATAAACTTAAGTTTATTGTAACTTTTAACAGTTCATAAAAAATGAACTTTATATATCTTAAATCTATCAAAACAAAAATGTTATTTTTAATCACATATAAATATTTGCTTATATAATTAAAGTTGTATCTTATTTTTATAGATACAATGACTAAGATCATTTTTTATTTAGTTTAAATAAATTTCAACCTTTATAAAATTTAATTAAATAAAGCAAGATTTTGATACATTCTTTTTTATGTTTGAATTTTTTATACATATTATCTCTAGCATACAGTATAAAAATATAATTTTATTAAATAGTTGTATAAAGCCATTTTATTAATATTAAATACTTAAGAATTTGAAAAGAAAAACTTTTACTCTCTTATAAGTTCTTATTATATATTTTCTATAAAATCTAACTTAAGAATAAATTACTTATGCTAAATGAGATCACTGAAATTTCAATAAAAGTTTAGTTTTAATTTTAGTTTTAGTTTTTTTAACTTTTTACAAGATTTTTTATAAAACAAATCCAAAATTATTTAATATTTATTTATTAAATATGCAAAAAGCTGTATGCCCTCTTTTTAAAAAGAGGGATTCAAAAATTATTATATTTAAATTAAATATTTTTAAAAAAGCTAAGATTTTAGGCAACAATTTAATTTCCAACAAAAAGCATCGTATCAGTTTTATTGTATTTTTATGTTTCTCTTTTTAGAATGAAGTCATTTTTTACTAATCAGCTTTCAAGAAAAATGGTACATGAAATAAGATTGTTACTAGCTTTTAATACAGTTTAATTTAGCTGTAAGTAGAAAATGATTAATTTAACATAGGTTTTTATATTATAAGGATTAAATAAGATTTATTTTGATAAAATTGTTATAATTATTTAAATTTATTGATAAGAAAATTAAAACAAAATTTTAAAGTGTTAAGTAGCACAGTTAATAGGAAACAGATTAATCTAACAAATAATGACCCATATATGGGGGAAACGTTGAAGAGGTCCAAAAGGAACAATTTTAATATTATTCTACTATTTAAATTGGTTTAGGTTGAATGAAGGAAGAAATGGTGCCAGAATAATGGACTGGTTAACGCTTTGGTGCACAAAGAGTTGTTGCTTTGAGCGGTTTGAGCTGTGGAAATTATTTTACTAGTTGGATCCCTGTGGAACTTCAGAAATGGTCTATTTATGCGCTCTGCATTTATTGGTTGAGTTCTGGCAGGTTTCCTGATGAAAATGATTGGTTAGAAGCCAAAAGCTTAAAGTATAAGTAAGCAAATAGTGAATTAATACTTTAAGCTTTTGAGAAAGTAAGTATGCAAGATTAAGTTATTATAGGAACAAGTGAGCGGCAATGGTTTAAGCTTCTGAAGAAAGCCATTTTGAAGAAAGAACCGTTGGGAAAAGGACACTATAAAAAGGTGGCTGGCTGGAAAGTTACAGGTTCTCTTCCAGGTCTTTTATGGGTCTTTCTGTAAATTCACTGCCACCCTTGGCATTAGATTGTAAAATCTTCCCCCACCTCACCAGGAAAGGCCCAAAAATGCCAGCAAAACCCCTCCATTCTTTAGAGGATTTAGCACACACCACTGATGAGATGTTTGTGCTAGCCTACCCCGCAGACTCCCTGCCCTTGGTTGCTCCCCCCTAGGAAGAAACGTTGGTCAATTTAGACTACTTACTAGCCTGGTGTGGCAACCGCCAGAATTAACTCATTCAGTAAGTCAACATTATTTTGGTATTTATCCGCCGGAATTGGGCATTTCCAAAACTAAGCTAATTTTTCATAGTGAATTATTAAGTCAGAATTGCAAAATCAAAAAGGAACAGACATAATGTTGACACCATTTAAACAAAGGCTTAATTTTAAGCCAAAAAACTAATATAATTTACTATAAAAATGTAAGTTTTTTGTACTTTTACATTAAGATCAACTACAGTAATTAATATCTGGATGTTGACCCTAAATATGAATCCATAAATTTCTTAATAAAATACACAATATTCTAAAAATAACTACTTTTTATATTTTATACTACTGTTTTTATTAAATATATATTAAGATAAGCATTGAACAAAGACATATGCCAACTTTCAGAGCATTCTTTGTATTATTTATATATTTACTGTTATTTTAAACTCACTGGATAAACTATAGCTTATTTCCAGAAGTCCACTTAAGCCAACACACATATGTTAAAACTAGAACTTATATATGTAATTATAATGTTGTCTTTGTGTTGAATTGATGTGTTGCCTAAATTGCAACAAAGGGGTTCAGCTAAGCAAACAAAGTGACGTAATTTAAGCAAGATTTAATAGGAGAGTTGCTATAAAAGAACACTGACTGCCTGAATGTTGACACCTTCACTTATTTATTAGTAAAACACTGCCGCTTAACAAAAAGCACACATACAATGGTATGGTAATTCAGGCCAAAGTACCCAGGGCTGTACTTCAGACTTCCCTCTACAATCCCTATAATTTAGTTTTCATAAGTTACATATGCAAATCTTTAATTTTTTAAATTTAAAAATAATCAATTTTGGCCTTAAAAAACCAACTTTGGAAAATATTAACCAAGCTTTATAAGTGATTTACATAGTGTTTTTCCACTTTAATGCTGACTGTCAGTATGTTGACGTCAAAATTAAAGCATTTTTTTATGCTGACAAACTAAATTAAATATTTTTGACTACTGTGACTACCAGAATGTCAACTTTTTATTTGAACATGGGTTTTTTTTCTATTCTTTAATAATAAACTAGCTCTAAAATTACTTTCTATACTTCTATAAACTATTTACTTAATAATAAAATTTAAAAAAGTGATTATTATTTAATTTTATTCATGTCTCACATGATTATTCTTACTTTATGAACTCTACTCTAATTATTGTAGGACAAATCTTCCAAGAAGTCACAAAATAACCCCAAGTCAACCAGGAAAGTACCAAAGCCTCTGGAAAGGCCCAAAGTCCCTACCCCAACAAAAAACCAGCCAAAGAGCCCTCAACAAAACAGAAGACAAAGGAGAAGACCCCAGACCCTGAAATCAAAGAGCCCTCCCCTGCCCCCTCCTCTTCTCCAAGCTGGTATCAATCAGAAGGAGATTAGGTTCCACTAAACAAACAAGGAAGAAAGAAGATACCCAAGAGTCCAGAACCCCAGCCAAGCCCATATGAATCAAGCTCAAAGGAATCAAGTCCCAAGGAATCAAGCTCATCCCAGTCCAGAAAGCGCAAGAATCTAACTCTAGATAATTCCCCTCCACCGCCCAAAAAATCTGCACCTCCATCCTCCTCATCAAGTATCAATAAAGAAGATCCTGATGATTACCTGTCTGACTATCATCAAGCACCAATTGACCCATGGGATCCCCTAAAGGTTCACAATATATGTAACGTCAAAGGAGAGTTTAAGCTCCCAAAGAAGTTCCCTCAGTTTTTCCCTCTAATGTCTGTCAAAGGAGGTGCAAGTTTAGTCTGTGATGGCTATGTTTTCAATTGCAACAATCAGAAGAGAGCAGGAAGAAGTAAGCAGTATGTATTTGAAGATAGAAGCTGTGCTGCCAGAATCAATACAGAAGGATGAGATAAAGTCACTAGTGAAAAAGGAGAGCACATATACAATGCTCCAATAAATCTTATTGAAAAGCTTCTAAAGTGGTACCTCTACCAAATGGTCCCAGTCTCCAAAGATGTCAAGGCTTCTGATCTGGCAGTTAAGGCCACAAAACACCTAAGTAATGAGAACCTGAAGCTCATCCCTGACCGCGACCAGTTAGTGAAGTACATATGTGACAAACGCCGTGACCTAGTCCCCCATAAGAAATCAGCCATGGTTCAAGGAGAGTTAGTCTTGACAGAGGAGTTAAAGATGTTCAATGGTGATGAGGTATTACTTTTACATGATGATGGTTCTACAGCAGAGGCAAGAATTATATGCTATGCTACAAAACAGAACCTGGAGCAGTTGAGGGATTCAGAGACCTGGTTATGTAATGGTACCTTTGCAGTATGCCCCCGCCTTTTTTACCAACTATGGGTTGT
The DNA here is from genome assembly GCA_014839935.2 of Entomophthora muscae. NCBI lineage: Eukaryota > Fungi > Entomophthoromycota > Entomophthoromycetes > Entomophthorales > Entomophthoraceae > Entomophthora > Entomophthora muscae. The sequence goes on along the minus strand of QTSX02006523.1, from coordinate 161,022 downwards.
ACATTCCCTCATTGAAGGCAAGGTGCTCCCATTTTCCTACTTTATGCTTCCTGGGGCAACAGAAGAGATCTACACAAGGGCCTTTAAAATCCTTCAGGAGGGCATCAAAGCCCTACCCAGTAATAGAAAGAGTCCCCCTGGCCATAACACTAGAGCCAATCCAGATGATGATGAATAGGATGAAGCCACCCTTGCTGCAGAAAAAAAAGCTCAAGATAAAGAACTTGGCCCCTCAACTATAATCATGGACTATGAAACTGCCCAGTATAACGCTTTTGTAAATACCTTTGATGGAGAGGTACAGGGGTGTTTTTTCCGTTATTGACAGGCTGTCAACAGGCAACTAAAGGGTCTACCTGAGCTCAGCAAGCTCCACTGTCTAGATACATCAGGAAAGTGCAAGTTCTTAATTCAGTAGTTTGTAGCACTAGCCTTTGTAAAGCCAGAGCATGCTGGACAATCCTTTGAGCTCCTATGCCATGATTCATATGCCAAGAAACATGATGGTGCCTTCTACCCTTTCATTGGATATTATGAACCAAAGTGGATTGGACGTAAGGTCACTAAGCGCCGGAGCAAGCCCAGAGCCAAAGCCAACTGGAACTGCTACCAGGCAGTTCTTAAGGATGAAATGAAAACTACTTCATCTTTGGAGGGCTGGCATAAGCATATCAAGTCCTCCTTTGGAATCAAGCCCAGATACAACACCTTCTACGAGCACCTCAAAGTCCAACAGGGGAAGACTGCTGCATCCATCAGAGATATTGAGAACCGCCCATCTAAGAAGAAGAGAACCACCAAAGAGAAACAGTATCAAGAGAAGATCAAGGACGTTGTCAAGGCCAAATATAAGCTTTCAGAGATTGGAGAATACATCAAGAAGATTGCCACAGTTCTTAATGGCAACCAGGTTATTACAGTCTAGCTTTTCATTAAATTTATTGAGTATTGCCTAATTTTTTATATAGTTCTTATATATTAAGTATAATATTTTTAAATAAATAGTTATTCTAAATAAATCATCAATCTTTTATGATACTGCTTTTATAAAATCATTGGTTTTTTATTGATAGTTTGATGCTTTAGACTGTATTACATGGCCTATATTGGTATTTTACTAGTAAATTATATGTTTTTTGTAGTTTTTAATATAAAAAACTTTATATTACTGTTTCTGATTGTTATATTTTGCTATAATACGTGAAATTTTATGTAGTACCTTTTTGTATATTGGATTTTTTGTTTTTATAAGTGGGAAAAAAATTTATTATAGTAAAGATAGCTAATTTCATAGTAAAATAAAATAAAAGTGTATTTTTATGAATTTTTTTAATATTCATGTTTAATTTTTTATGGACTTTTTAAAATCTATGTTGTCACATTACCCTAAAAAGTATCTTGAAGCTTAATTTTTATTAAGCAAAATGTTCAGGAAACAGGTTTCTGCTTATTAAAAAAGTGTCGACATTTAGTAGTCTGCATGAGTCAAAACTTAATTCTAACTTTTCAATGCTGTTGACATTAAAGTATTTTTAATTCTGATTATCAACATATAGTAAGTTGACTTGCAGAATGAGTTAATTCTGGCGGTTGCCCCTGGTGTTGTCCGTTTTTAAAAACTATCAGAGCCACCCAATCAAGTGTCGCCACATTGACGCTTGACAACTCAGTTGACTCCCAAATGTCTGGCACCTCTTCCAGCCAATCAGATCAGATCACAGAAATTGGAGTAAAACTCTCCAGTCCCCCTGAGCCTATCCAGCAAAGTTTTTTTATCTAGTCAATCAGGTTCAGCTCCAATTGTCATGTGATCAGTTTATTGCAATCCATTCCTTTTAACCAACCAAGGGGACTTTCAGTCCCCTGCTTGTCTATTTTCCAATTTAATAAAGTTTGGTTATTTGCACTTGATTTTTAGAATTTACAATTGGTTATTGGAGCCCCCTTTCCTGGAGTTCCTATCGCCTATAGTTTTAAAAAGTGTTAGTCATAACCTTCACACTTACCTTTCCGCGTCCTGTTTCAAACTTGGGCTCTCCTCTGGCCTCATTCAAACAGACTCAAATGTATAGCTGTAGTTGTCTTCTGTTTTGCTTTCAAAACTCACGTTCAAACCCTAAAATTGAAGTTAAAATTAATATAAAAACTTTCTCTAATCTTGAATTTCTTATAAATTCTTGGTTTTTGAACCTGTTTTTTGTTTCTAATTGCTCCCAAGGCATCTGAGCTCGTTGCCAAGCTCACCAGACCCGTCCTGATTCCTCCTGTTTGGTTTTCCTTTGTGTGTGTTACCTAGTTCCACATTTTTTTAATTGTTGCAGTGTGGAAATTAGTGCCAATCTTTTTCAAATTTTGCACTGGTTTTTATGATGATACTCCCTATTATAAAATTTGTGGTTTTTTCTTTGACCCCATTTCTGGTATTTTTGTGGACTACTTCTCCAGACTTTTGGGGAAAGATCTCCTCCTCTGCCTGTCTCATGGGTGAAGATCCTTCCAGTCTCTGGGATCTCCCCAGTGGCCTTCTCTTTTCTGGGGAGGCTGTGGTAAAGAGTCTGACGTGTGACAACCTGGACCTGGGAATTGTAGAGCACTCCTTGTCTGTCTCTGAGGGGGATGCACCCTCCACATCTTCTCACCTCAGCTTGCCCCTGAGTGATTTGGTACCACTTGTGGTCCCCTTAGTGTCCCCCCTTACTCCCACCTGCACCCCTTGGCTGCTTGCCGGACTGATGTTGATGGGTCTGAATGCTTATTTCCCTCAAATGTCTCCAGTGTTGTCCTTGTGGTCCCCCCTTCAAGCAGCTGTTCCAGTCCTCCACTGGGCGGCATCCTGGTGGTTTATCTCACCGGGATGGGAGCCAAACTTAGTTAGTTTAGCCCCCCTCTCTCACACTTTCAAGTTTCTGCCAAGAGGTTTTTGGAAGCCTTTTGATTGCCAGCAGGAGCTTGGTTGGACTGATACAAGTGGAATGCTCAGGCCACTAGAGCTATACAGAGAGCTAAAGCCCAAGATTAATGAGCTGGAGCTTGAGATAAGGAGCTGGATCCAAGGCGCGGCACAGGAGTCTGAGTTTACTGCACAGGAGTCCAAGACTAAGGTGCAGGAGTCCAAGACCAAGAACAAGGAGTCCAAGATATTGTTGGAGGACTCCAAATATTGGAAAATCCATATTGTTTCCCTGAACCCCCAGACCGTATATCAGAAGGTTTCTAAGGAGATCTTCCTTCTGAGAGTAAATAAAAGCCCATTTTGACTCCTATACATATTTCTGAGATACATTTTTCTTTACTAGAGAATGACAACTCCTTCCAGTCGGTCCCTGGCTACAATCCAGGACACACTTTGGGGACTGGCAGACAGGAACCCCATAAATCTCCTTCATAGCAGGTGGCAGATCCAGGTGGTGGGTGTGGAAAAACTCCAAGTCAAGGGCGCAGGGTGGTTTGACTGGAGCAGCAGAAGTGTAAACAGGAGGATATGGATATGCAAGTTTGTAGTGTGTAGTGGATTCCCAAATAGATACAAAGAAAATAATTAAATTTGAGCAAAAATAGACAATTCCTGCAATAGGATAAATAATTTCTGGGCATAAGCTTGCTTTATTAAGATGTCAACAGTGAGGAGGGCTTCTCCCCCCTCACTACTAATACTTACTGGAGATTATGTAGCCTTTTGTGCCACCAGGGAACTGATGGCATCAATTTGAGTTGAATTTGCAATTTTTACCGGAATTTGCGTACTTGGGCAAGGAGGTGAGAGCTCATTGGTTTCTATAACATGAACCTTTCTTGAATTGCAGCATGCCAAGATGCCACAGTTATTTATAGTTCCCACAATTAATCAATCATCTAATTGCGCAATTGAACAATTGCGCTCCCAATGTGCCATTTTCCAATAGGTGAGTGGCCCAAATTTGATGACAGGCTCAAAGCCAGGGATTTGAGGCTTGTGTGCCTCTCAAATCCTGGTCCATTTGCTAGTCAAACGGGGGGTTTGCCCTGGAAGATACTTTGTGTGGATTTCCACACTGCAGGTTTACTCAACTCTAGGGAGGCCAGCTGGCTGTCCAGGGCAATCTGGGCCCTGACACAAGTACAAACTCCAACCTAGCCACATGTCCCAACTAGGAAAGGACAACTCCTTTCAGTTGGTCCCTGGCTATGACCCAGTACACACAATGGGAACTGGTGAACAGGAACCCCACACCAATACTCTCTACCTTTTTCATGCTGACAAACAAAGCCTATGAAGATCTGATTAGAAAATGTGTTGTGGTGTATCTTGACAACATTATTGTTTTCAGTCAAGACCAAACAACATATCACCAACATCTTTGCACTGTACTCAACACCCTTTTTAAACATCAGCTAAAGGCCAAGCCTTCCAAATGTGAATTTCTTTGGTTGGAGCTTTTGTTCCTGGGTGTCAGGGATCCAGTCTTGGGCAGCTGGCCCGTTGTTATTGGGGATAACTTGGGCCAGGTTTCTTGCGGGCAGGGCCCACCATAAGAGAGGAGCTAACTTGAGAAGGTAGGACGCGGTCTTCCCCACCCAAGATCACAGGCTGTCAACCGGTATAATGGTGTCCACCACCCCTGTGTGGGTGATGTACACTATACCAAAAATCTTGCTGGTATAGTTGGTTGGCAAGTCGGGCAAAGAAGCGGGCATTGGTTTGGGTGTTACTGGTGGTTTCATGTAGATATTGTAGGCCGGGAGATAGTTGAACTTTCCTCTAAACAGTTTGGGTGTAGAGAATATCCACAGGCCTTGGCAGTTGTATCTGATGGCGGATTGGATGCGGGCTAATGGATCTAGTTCAATGATTTTCTCTGGAGTGAAGTCCTTGTACTTGGGTTTTAAAGGATACTCAGTAAAATGGACAGGCCCAAAAGGTACACCAAATGGATGAAATACTGCAGGCAGTGAGGCAGGCGGGCCAGAAGATCTTGAGCTGAACTGATAGACGGCAAATACAAAATACAGTAATAGCTGTATAAGCCAAAGTAACATAACCTTTATTTCAAAATGGTAATAAGTTTGGAGGGCGGGGTCCTTGGGCCTATATAGCACCCCACCTCCAAACTTAACATTTTTTGTGGGGGGTCATCAGGGCATTGTGAAGGGCAGGGCCAGGGAATTGGGGACTTGGGTCTAAAGGCAGCAAAATGGCGCTTGGCCCGGGAGTTCTTTCACTGGTTGTAGCTCCCAATTTAGCTACCTGATTATCTTGCTTTAGCATTGAGGTCATGGGGCCAAGTTGCAGACCAGTGCCTCTTCCTTGGGTTGGCTCTTGATTGGTTGCTGGTGGAGACTTCAAACTCATAAGGCCAATGGTTGCCGGGTCACCTCCATTAGGTGTCGTGATTGGCACTTCACTTAGTGCAGTACTTTCCTCGGCTTGATCTACTTTTCTGGGAGGGTCATCTTCTTCAACGTCAGCTTGCGGGGGCTTGATCCCAGAAAAATGCGGGTGGGCGGTCTCGCGGTCCTCAGGCCTGGCGGCCCAGGGGGATCCAGGTTCTAGGTTTGATTCCCACTCCTGGGCCTGGGGTTCTGGAGGGGGGAATTGTCAGTCCTGACATCATCCCCTTCTTTCCCTGGGCTCCCTCCCTCCCGATTCTTCTTGTTCAGGTAGAGTTGGATGGCTTCTTGGGCATTAGTCAAATTGCTCAGCGGCTCCCATGTACTTTCTTCTAGTGGGTATCCTTTCCACTTGACGTAGTACTGGGGTTTGTGGTAGTGGGTTTGGTTGCCGTGTACGTATTTAACTTTGTATTCCTCACCGCGGTCTGTTTGGATGGGTGGAGGGGCTGTCTTAATCTGTTGGTGGGGAAGCAAATTCCCATCTTTTTTGAACAACAGGGAGCGGTGTAACACATCATGGATCTTCCAGGAGGGGGGAGGTCCAGTTTGAAGGCAACTTCACCAACTAGTTTGGTGATTTTGTAGGGGCTGCTTCTCCTGTGAGCTAGTTTCCTACAGGGCACATGTAGGGGTACATTCCGGGAGTCTAGGTATACTTTGTCTCCAACTTGTAAGGGTAGGCCCAGGGTTTGTTTGCTATCAGCAAAGGCTTTGTATGTCTGCACTGCGCTGTTCAGGTTGGTCAAGCATGTTTTTTGTGTGTTGTGAATCTGTTCAATCCAGGAGCGCCCTGTGGTGTTTGATTCCTTTTTGCCAATCTGGGGGTCCCAGGTGGGGTCAAATCCATAGTTGGCTTTGAAGGGGGACATTCCTGTGGAAGCGTGGTCCTTGCTGTTGTAAGCAAACTGGGCCATGGGGAGCATCTTTGCCCAGTTGTCTTGGTCAGTGTTGGCATAGCATCAGAGGTATTGTTCCAGGATCTGGTTCACTCGCTTGGTTTGGCCGTCCGTCTGCGGGTGGTAGGAGGTTGATACACATCTCTTGATTCCTAAGTATTTCATTTTTTGTGTTCAGTAGTTTGACGTGAATTGGGGTCCTCTGTCTGTGATGATTTCCTCAGGTGTCCTGTGTTGCGTGAGGATGCGGTTGTGGAAGTGTTGGGCTGTTTCTTCTGCTGTGCAATTGGTGGTTTTTGGTACAAAGTATGCCATTTTGGTGAAGCGGTCTACCATGACTAGGATTGCATTATACCAGAAGGATGGCGGAAGTTCCACAATATAGTCCATGGAGACAGATCTCCAAGGCCCATGGGGTATATCCAAGGGTCTTAGGAGTCCTTCAGGTTTGTTTCTGCGAGTTTTGGTCCTTCCACAGGTCTTGCACCCCTTCAGGTATGTGATCACGTCTTGATACATTTTTGGCCAGGCAAAGTTCCTTCTGATGCTTTGGAGGGTCTTGAGCCTACCTGGGTGTCCTGCCATCTCTGAGTTGTGGTAGTCTCTCAAAACGTTGATTCTGATGTCCCCTTCTGGTACAAAGATTTTGTTGTGGAGCATTAGCGTGGATCCCTTCAATGAGTAGCCTTTTGGTAGTGGGCGCTATCCAAGGATTTAGAGAGGTCTGCAATCAGGGTCTTGGTGAACTTGTCTAATGCTTGGGCCCTTAGTACTTCTGGTTTGCTGTCTCTGATCTTCATCAATCCCAGATGGATGCCTAGGCTAGTTGGGTCCAAGAGTACTTGAGTTTTGTGGTCGCGGGCTTCTAGGTGGGTGGGTGCCAGGTCAGTTCTTCTACTTAGGGTGTCGGGTACCACATTCACCTTCCCTGGTTTATAGTCTATGGTCAGGGTGTAGTTGGCCAGCTCTAGGGCCCACCTTGCTTGTCTTTGGTTAAGCTGGCATGGTTTGAAGAAATAGACCAAGTTCTTGTGGTCTGTCAGGACTTTCACTGGGTGTTCAGCGCCACATGGTTATCAGTGCCAATGTTTCAGGGTTTTTATTATGGCTAGCATCTCCTTGTCATATATTGGGTAGTTTCCTTCTTTGGGTAGCATCTTCTTGGAGTAATATGCTACAGGATGTAGCATACCATCCCCTCCTTCCTGAAGAAGGACCCCTCCCACCGCAAAATCAGACACATTGGTTTCCAGGACAAAAGGCTTGGAGGGATCTGACATGGCCAGGACAGGGGCAGAGGTGAAGGCAAGTTTCAAGGTCTCAAAGGCGGTGGTACACTCTGGAGTCCAGATGAAGGTGACCTTATCAGAACACAGGCAGGTCAGGGGCAGGGTGATGTGAGAAAAATTTTGGATGAAATCCCTGCAATAATTTGCCAGGCCTGAAAAACTTCTCACGTCCTTCCTGCACTTGGGTACAGGCCAGGCTGTGATTGCTTCTACTTTGTCTTGTGCCATTGCAAAGCCACCAGTCTTTACTAAGTATCCCAGGTATTCTACCTCAAACTGAAAAAATTCAAACTTCTTGAGCTTAGTGTGTAGATTGGCATGGGAGAGTTTCTCCAATATGAGGTTCAGATGGTGCAGGTGTTCCTTGTGCAACTTGCTGTAGATGAGGATGTTGTCCAGATAAGCCACACAGAAACGGTCAAGGTATTCCCCTAGGACTGTGTTAATCATCCTTTAGAAGGTGCTAGGGGCGTTGCAAAGGCCAAAAGGCATCACTAGGTACTTGTTAGCCCATACCAAGTTTTGAAAGCAGTCTTGTACTCATCCTCTGCCTTGATTTGGATTTGGTTGAACACGTCTCAGAGGTCAATTTTAGAGTACACCTGGGCTCCAGTCAGTACATTGCAGAGGTTGTTGGCATTAGGAATGGGGTAGCGGTTCTTCACTTTGATGTTGTTCAGTTTTTGGTAGTTAACACATGGCCGCATCTTGCCATCCTTTTTTCCTACAAACAGCATGGGCGACAAGCAGGGAGCTTTAGACACCTGGATGAACCCTTTATTTGTCATATCCTCAAGGTAGGCTTTCAAGGCCACTTGCTTGCGGTGATTACAGCTGTAGATGGGGCCATGGTGCAGTTGTGTCCCTGGCAGCAGGTCTATGGCGTGGTTGTAGATTGAGTGACTGGGTAGTTTGGTGGCTGCCTCTTTGCTAAACACATGGTTCCATTTCTGTAGGGGGTAGGCAATATTCCAACACTAGATTCTAACTTCATAGCCAAGAGTTTGTTGGCAGGGTAATGGTCTTGGTTTGTGCCAAAGGGAACAGTGTCACAGGATCTCGGTTGGCCCAACGTGGTGGTTTGCTCGTGGTAGTTCAGGATCAGGCCATGTTTGTCAGACCAGGAGTCTTCCAGTATGAGGGGGTGGGATAGTCCTGCTAGGAGGATCAGGGATGACGGGTATTCATTGTGCCCAATAGTCAGCAGGAGTTCTTGTTCACACTCATAGCCTGTGTCCAAGGAGCTGTTTTCCATGATTACTTGAAGACTACGCTCTGAGGCTGTCAGGCCTAATTCCTCTGCTAGGCTGGCATCAATAAAACTTTTTTCTGCCCCTGTATCAATAAAGGCTTTGATCTTGCGCTTATTACCCGCTACATCTACAGTCACATGGATGAATTTGTAAGACTGGGAAGAGGCGTTTATTTGTGCCAAAGAGATAGGAGCAGGGGTCTTCTTAGGGCAGGCTCTGGTCAAGTGCCCTGCTTCGTGTCAATGGAAGCAGAGTCCTTCTCTGTAGTGTCTTTGAAGTTCCTCAGGGGTCATCCCCCCTCTATTGGGTGTTGCAGTTTGGGTTTGACAGGTCTGGGAGGGCCCGGTATTCTCTTGATTCATGCTGAGGCCTTTGCATAAGGGGACCAGGTCTTCCAAGCCAAGGGTAGGCAGATGGTGCTTCAATAGGTCCTTCATGGCTGGGTTCACTCCCTTTTGGAAGATGATGGCTGAAAAATTGTCCTCAAGTTGAGTGCGGGTCTTCAGTTTAAGGAATTCATCAATGTAAGCCTGAATGGGTCAGGAGCCTTGGCAGATTTCCAGCAAGGAGTTCAAGGTGTAGTATCTGGTGTTGTGATCCTCCCCAGTTGCCATTAATTTGGCCTCAAACTTGGCATAGTCCAAACATAATTTTACATCTTCTGCCGTGGCTTTGCCAAACCAGTCTAGAGTGTCTCCAGAGATCATGGAAGCGACTCCCAGTATCTTTTTAGTGTCACTGGCATAAGATGGGGTGCTGGTCTGGAAATGCAGGCGGAGGACTGGCATGGCGTGTTGGGCTTCCTCAAGTGTGAGCTTCCCCGTCTGGGGCATCTCAACCTTGGTGAGGGATTGGTTCACAATTACGTTCTGCACTTGGGAGGAGGGTCTGTTGGTATTGGCGGTGGCAGTGTCGGTTCTTTTCAGGTTGTTTGGGTTCAATTTCTTCCATGTGGAAGAGATCAGGTTCATGGTCATCTTATAGGTGTAATAAGTGATTATCAATAACAAAAGCATACAAGATGCCCCAAGAAGGAACAACATCTTGGGGCTCAGGGTACCAGGTTTTATAAAGATTGCCATGATGTCAGGGATCCAGTCTCGGGCGGCCGGCCCGTTGTTTTCAGGGATAACTTGGGCCGGGTTTCTTGCGGGCAGGGCCCACCACAAGAGAGGAGCTAACTTGAGAAGGTAGGATGTGGTCTTCCCCACCCAAGACCACGGTCCAGCAGCCGGTATAATGGTGTCCACCACCCCTGTGAGGGTGATGTACACTATACCAAAAAGCTTGCTGGTATGATCGGTTGGTAAGTCAGGCAAAGAAGCGGGCATTGGTTTGGGTGTTACTGGCGGTTTCATGTAGATATTGTAGGCTGGGAGATAGTTGAACTTTCCTCTAAACAGTTTGGGTGTAGAGAATATCCACAGGCCTTGGCAGTTGTATCTGATGGCGGATTGGATGCGGGCTAATGGATCTAGTTCAATGATTTTCTCTGGAGTGAAGTCCTTGTACTTGGGTTTTAAAGGATACTCAGTAAAATGGACAGGCCCAAAAGGTACACCAAATGGATGAAATACTGCAGGCAGTGAGGCAGGCGGGCCAGAAGATCTTGAGCTGAACTGATAGACGGCAAATACAAAATACAGTAATAGCTGTATAAGCCAAAGTAACATAACCTTTATTTCAAAATGGTAATAAGTTTGGAGGGCGGGGTCCTTGGGCCTATATAGCACCCCACCTCCAAACTTAACATTTTTTGTGGGGGGTCATCAGGGCATTGTGAAGGGCAGGGCCGGGGAATTGGGGACTTGGGTCTAAAGGCAGCAAAATGGCACTTGGCCTGGGAGTTCTTTCATTGGTTGCAGCTCCCAATTTAGCTACCTGATTATCTTGCTTTAGCATTGAGGTCATAGGGCCAAGTTGCGGGCTGGTGCCTCTTCCTTGGGTTGGCTCTTGATTGGTTGCTGGTGGAGACTTCAAACTCATAAGGCCAATGGTTGCCAGGTCATCTCCATTAGGTGTCGTGATTGGCACTTCACTTAGTGCAGTACTTTCCTCAGCTTGATCTACTTTTCTGGGCGGGTCATCTTCTTTAACGTCAGCTTGCGGGGGCTCAATCCCAGAAAAATGTGGGTGGGCGGTCTCGCGGTCCTCAGGCCCGGCGGCCCGGGGGATCCAGGTTCCGGGTTTGATTCCTGCTCCTGGGCCTGGGGTTCCGGAGGGGGAAAATTGTCAGTCCTGACACTGGGGCACATTATATCTACCCAAGAAATCAAGCCTGACTCTGCCAAAATAAAGGCAGTCACCAGCATGCCACTTCCCACTGATGTGGGTCAGGTGCACACGTTCTTGGGCTTGGTTAAATACATGTTGAAGTTCATCCCAACTGCAGGAAACTAATTGCACTCCTCACTGAGCTCTGAAACACAAAACAGTGCTTCCACTGGACACCTGCCAGAGATCAAGCCTTTGAGACGTTGAAGCAGAAGCTTACAACTGCACCTGTACTGCAATTTCCCAATTGAAACCACCAGTACAAACTTGAGACTGATGCCTCTTAAAGAGCCATAGGGGGCATGCTAAGGGTGGAAATTGACAAAGGTGTCTTTCTCTCTGTGGCCTATTAATCCAAGAAACTTGCTAACTCAGAGCAACACTATCCCATACATGATAAAGAGTTAGCGGCAATTGTGCACTGTGTTGAGAAATGGTGTTGTTACCTGGAAGGGGCCACATTCCCATCCTTAGTCTTGACAGATCACAAATCCCTTCAGTACTTTAATACCCAGTCACATTTGACCTTGTATCAAGCAAGATGGGTCAAACGCCTGTCCCTGTATCAAATACACATTGAATGCAAGCTTGAGAAGGAGTTTATCACAGCCAACACTCTCTCCAGGCTGTATGTATAGTCCATCATGAGAGATGTCAGCTCTAAACTTTGGGAAGAGGAGATTTGGTAGGTTCACTTAGGGAAAAGAGTATTGGTTCCTTGTTTAAAGACTAAGGATGTCAATACACAGTTATTAACTTCAACATACCTTTAAATTATCTAGGCAGAACAAAACACAGTCTTACTATCTTTAAACTCAGTTAAAACCTTAAGAAAGAGTAAAGTTGAAGAGAGCAAGAGTTGAATCTTTATTATTATCAGAAAAGTATCCTTTTATAGGATTTTTATTACATAGATTATTGACCCAAGAATCTTAAAGGCCAGACCAGCCTATGTGTTAGGGTTTACTGAATAGTTAATCCCCAAAGGCATCTCACCCAATACTCCATTGCAGAGTTATCATTCTTGCATCATTACTGCTCCTGACCTCATCTAAAGGCGGATGTGATGCCAGCTCTATTGCAGAGCTGCTATTGTGGCAATCTCCTGAAAGCCAGTCCATCTATCCATCCATCCCAGGTCCTATTAGTGGGATCAACTCCACCGCAGAGTATAAATAAAGTAGTATATGAAAATACATAAAGGAGTTTTTGAGGTTCAACCCCATCTAATGTAGGCTGAACTGGGTTAAACCATATGCTAGTCTTTATTTTGATTAGATAATTGGGGTGAGCACCTGAAAGTGTATTGCCAGCCAAGTTTTCAGCTCCTATGGAGCACTTGTGTATTTCAGGATTGTGCCGCTGCACTGCTGGATTGATTAAGAGTGGATAATGGTTTTGGATCAGATTCAGGGAAGATTGGTCTGTATGTTTTGGGTCAAGGAAGAAAATTTTTGATTGTGGAGCGGTTTGGCCTTAGTGCCACCAAATATTAATAGGGCACTAGAGCTCAAGCCAGACATCAACTTTTTCTGAGTATACATTCCAGAATCTATGTGATAAGGTTGATGGCTGAATTGGCAAGTCAAAAAGCCAGGAATTTCACAACAGCTTAGACCCAGACTGGCCCATGCTCTACCTGCGCTCTGAGGCCACCCGTTACAAAGGCCTCAACTCTGTGACTATTTCCAAGCTGAAGGACAGCAAAAGCCAGTTCACCAATGATGCTGGTAACGTCTGCCGCCGGGCAGAGACAGGTGAAAAGACGCCTTATATCCCCACCACACAACAAGGAGACACAATACTGCACTACCACTGCACCTTAAGTCATATCAGAAGATGTAATCTCTTTGAAATCATGAAGCATAAGGTTTGACGGCCCTGTATGTGCCAGGATATCCTGGACCTCCTTGAGATGTGTGTTTTGTGTGAAAAGAAAACGTCCAACCCTGTCCCATCCAAATCAGATTTGCCAATCAAAGCCATGGAGCTCTTTGAACAATGGGCTCTCAACATTGTAGGGCCCCTGCCTGAAGATAGACTGGGCAAGGAGTACATCATCATGGCTATTGACTACTTTACCTGGTGGCCAGTGGCATGGGCAACCACCAATCACACTGCCACCACCATCACTTAGTTCATTGGCAAGAAGATTGTGGCACACTTTGGCTGCCCCAAGCGTCTCATCACCAATGGGGGGCCTGAACTTGTAGGTAACATGATGAAAGCATACTGCGCCAAGAACTCCCTTCACCAAGTGGTCATAACACCATACCATCCTCAAGCCAATGGATGTGTAGAGCACCTAAATGACTCCATGGATCAACTAATTGCCAAACTCTTGCAGGAGCACCCAAATACTTCCTGGACTGAACATCTCCCCACTGCTCTACTTATCTTACAAGCCAGAATCAATTGTGGTACAGGTTCAGCCCCAGCGCTTTGGCCTTTGGGACTCCTGATAGATTGACAGGGGTAGAACAAGGAAAGTTACAGTCCACTGTCCCTGGGAAGCCTTCACTTGTAACTACTCTCTCCCTGAGCCAATGGCGCGCCAAAGCTTGCGGCATAGAGCAGAAGCTGATCAAGGGGGGGCTAAACCCCAAGGCAAGGTACGCCATGGGTGATCCTGTCTACACCCTTAATCCCAACTCTGCAAAGCTTTAACCCAACCACCATGGGCTCTTCACAATAGCCGCTGTCTATGATAACTACACCTACCAGCTTGAAGCGCCCAAGAAAACACCAAGACCCTTCATAATGATTGCTTGTGCCCCTGCTGCACCGTTCCCACACAAAAACTCTTTGTGTGTACTTTCCCAGACCTTCCACAGGTTCTGATCCTGGTGTCTGACAACAAGCTGGGGGCAAGGGGGTGTTGCAACCGGGTTTCCAGACTCGCCTTCCAACATATCTTACAATACACAGGGGGCACTTGATGGGTTGCCCCATGATGTGTCTAACAACATGAATCAATCTGATGGCAATGTCAAATTATGGGCACTATCTCCTAATTAGGAGCGCTGCCAATTTGATGCTCTGATCCCTGCACAAGCTATCCCATGGACCAAACCTTATATGGAACCTGCCACTGTGCCACCCCCTTGTGGCCTTGTGGCTTTCCCCATATAGTATATTAGTCATAATAACAACCAATAAACATTATCTTATTATTCTTATTTTGTCCTTTCTATTGGACTGTTGTCTTCCCCAATCAAATACTCAACTATCATTGGTTCAGTTGCAACATTGGGATTAGGGCTGCTTTGGCCAAGCCCCGGGCAGCTGCAGCCAGTTTCTAGCTCTGAGTCACTCATATCAAAGATTTATTTAAAACATATTTAAATGTATGATATTTTTGCTTTGACTGTAGTGGCCCAGAGCCAAAACCTGGCCAGGGCTGAGCTGAAGCATCCCTAATCAGGATGTAGATATTAAGCATCTTGTGTGGCTTCATTTTATTCCATGTCAGTGAAATTTTGCTTATGGTTTCCTCTATTTTTCTGCTTAGCCCTTCCCTTTGTGCTCATCAGAATCTGGGTTGGATTTAAATATCTTCTGGAGCAACTTGGATCTATCTTGCTTGTTATAACAAGTCAGTTTGTTTGTAGTTTGGAATGTGCTGGTTGAAGTTTAATATAGCTTTGTATTTCGTGTGAGGTTTACTGCGTTATTTGCTTGGTCTTTCACCAGTTCACAGAAGGCATGCTAATTATTTGCAGTTTGGAACCTGCCTGGCTTAGATTTTGTTTGAATCTGAGTGCATTTCATTTAAATCTGGGTTGATTTTGCTTAGTGCCATAGCTGTGAAAACTGCTGTAGGGAACCTGAGTGATATTAGCAAAAGATATATTACAGCAAACATTTAGGTTTGAACTGAGGTGGTTCACTATTGAGTTGAGCCCAAGTTTCTTATGGAGTTCGGTTTTGATTTTAAGTTTATAGAGATACTTATTGGCAGCTGAAAATCCAGCATTTCTCTACATCCCACTTGTATAATTTTTTAAAGGGAATTAAGTATCCCACTTGTATAAGCGATATGGATTCAAACTGGGGAGAGTATGGATCTTATAAAGATTCAAGTCACGAACCAACCAATCAAAGTCCTCGTCGATGTACAATCTGAACTGGAGGTGCATTAAGGACGGACATCTTTTTAAATTTAAATTTGAAATACTTTATTGTGATTTAAAAAACTACAATTCCCAACCTTATCTGGAGGAGAGATCATCAAGTCAATCAAAATGACGTCCCCTGTCAAAGTTTAAAGCTGGGAGCAACTTAAAGCCAGCCGAAATATATTTATTGTTGTTAGACTATTCCCCCTCGATCATATCCTTCACCATGATCCGACCTACGAGGCTCAGTAATATTTTCTCAAAGAATTATTCACTTCTTTCAATAAAAAATTGCTATGTTACCCAAACACTGATGAGATCACAACCCCGGCAATCTAGGACGCGGCTTTGTAAAAATATGGATGATCTCTCTTAGCGCCGATTTCGGTGTAGATGTTGGGTTTGATTTATCAGCGTTTGGCAACTATCAGCTTGTAGTTCCACAAAGGTTAAAGATGGGCGTGGATGAGGTCAGAGTTGATCAACTTATCCCAAGTACAATCAACAAGCCGCCCTACGCCTACACAAAGGAGCCCAAAGTTTGGTGTACAGAGATATCTATTAAAAACCATGATTCCATAGCAAAGATGCGAGCCTCGGGTCGGCTAGCGAGGAATACTCTGGAATTGGCTAGGAGCCTGTGCATCGTAAGTTGTGACTAGCTTGCTGGACTTTGGATAAGGATCCCACGATGATTTAAACCATTTATCTATCTGCAAGATTTTTTTTGTAAATATTGCTTCAAAAAATGTGATGTTGAATTGCAAGCTACATGCTTTTAAAAAGTTAAGCGAGGCTAGCAAGTTTATCCCTGATCTGGGAAGAGAGGATTGAATTTAAATTGATAAATTTTGTTGAAGTTGTGGAATCCAGCTAATTTAATTACTGTGCTGCCATGTAGCGCTTCTACGTTTTAAGCCCTCAGAACCAAACATATATCCTATATGGCAATATAGGTACATTTATTGAACCATATTTTAATGTAGCAATGTACTTTTCTCTTATTGGAAAGTATCTATATTTGTTTTAATTGAACTCTAATGCTTTATACTTAAGTACGTTGACAGCCAACAGAGAAAGTTTATTTTTAACCAATAAGCTTTAAGCGATCAAGAAGGAGATATATAGGCATCATATGATAATTTCCAAAATCTTTTTATCACTATTTATTTACATACTATACTTCTTGTACCAACCACCCCCATTTAGCCGGAAAAAACGACGCTAGAAATAGACTCCATTCTTAGAAAATTCATCCTTGATGCAGGTGCTTATCCTTCCCCACTTAACTATATGGGGTTTCCCAATTCTGTTTGCACTTCTGTCAACAATGTGATCTGCCATGGTATTCCCGATGAGTAAGCCTATATTTTCTTAACCTGTCTTATTTACAGCTGATAAATTGCCACTTACTTTAACTTACATACGAGCTAGTGTTTTAAAGTTTATGTCAGTTAAGGGTTTTTCAGGCAGCTACTCTTTCTGATATCAATTATTTGAGCTTAAACTCAATGACACTGATATTTAATTAATCTATTATGGCATTGAATCTCAATATTCACCTCTTCCAACTGTATTTTATAAAAAAACCCATTTTGATTGTGAAACTCGATCCAACATATATAATCCAGCTGTCTTTAACATAGGCTTATCATTAGATATGATTTTCATAAAATTCTATAATTAAGCTTACACTTTTACAGGAGGCCACTGAAAAGCGGAGACATCATTAATGTGGATATCACAGTAAGTAATCGCTGTTTATATTTATAGTACATTGTGTGGAAACACTTATTACTACTAAGATGGAAGGTATCTATAAGCTAAATTAGCTATTGTAACTGAAGTTTGACGCGGTAGTTTTCTTTAAATTTTAGGATACTTAATGAAAGAAAATAAAAGAGGATATGATTTTCAGCTGTCTAAATTAGTTTTGATTTCCGGGACTAGACATTAGCTACTTTGATGCAAGCATTCTGAGTCTAATTACTCTTTGAAAGGGATTGTCATGTGTGACGATTAGCGAATATAGCTCTTTCATGGGAGTTTTGGTTATTTAATGTTTTCTAACTAAAAAGGGCTCTATAGATTTAATTTTTTAGACTTGAGCTATCGTTCCTGTTCTGACGATTGATCTAGGTTTTTCTGAACGGAGTGCATGGGGACACCTCTGCTACGTTTTTGGTGGGAGAAGTTGACTCCAAAGGAAGAGATTTAGTTGAACACACAAAGTGTGCGCTAGATTTAGGCCTTTTAGCCTGTGGCCCATATGTCCCCTTTAGTGAAATCGGGCGAGTGATTGAGTAATTTAAAGTCTAAATTGATTTAATGCTTTCAACAGCCGGTATGCATCCAAACATGGCTATTCCGTATCCAAAGAGCTCACTGGCCATGGGATCGGCGCCCAGTTTCATGAGGCACCTCTTATCTTCCATCACGGTAAGCTCAAAATCTAACGCCGCTAAAGTTTAGAAAACAACGAGGAGGGAATTATGAAGCCCGGGATGACTTTCACCGTTGAACCTATCATCTGTCAAGGCGTTGCTACTAGCTCACTATGGCCTGACGGCTGGACGATCGTCACCGAGGATGGCGGTCGCTCCGCCCAATTCGAACATACCATTTTGATAACTCATGATGGCATAGAAATATTGACAGGTTAAATAGTTTTAATCAACAAGCCCTTTTACTCTGGGGGCTTAGAATGAGTTTATCTTTAATGACTTGTGTTTACTCTTTGGCTATAATAAACCTTGATAGATGTTATAGTTTTATATTCAACAAAAAGCTCATGGACTCTAGAAACATGATGAATTTATGATGGTATAGTTAAAGTTGGCTATCTCGCATTAGTATTTCCCTCTTTAAATAGTTTTAGCCCCCTTCAAAGCAAAGTGCTCGGCTAGCCTGTTTACTAAGTTCCATTCCTGACCACATCAAATCGTTGAGTTTGCCTTCAGAATGTAAATCATTTAAAAATGTTAAAGCGGCTCTTTTCTTGAGAATTCATTCCCATCTTAAAACAGAAATATAAGGCATAAATCAAGTATCTCAAAACGAGAATTTTATCTCTTGTAACTGTTTTACTAGGGTTGCAAATATGGGTCATTATTTTAGGGATTAGGCCGTTTTCTAATACACATGCTGCCCAAGTCGCAGCATAACACAGTTCAATTTTGAAAAAATCAAATTACAAATGTTTATATTTAAAACAGTAATAACTCAACAAAAATTTAATACTTTTCCACACTGTGAACTATCAAAAATGAAGTTAAGAATCTTATATTTCTATTGGTTTTAAAATAACAATATGTATACTATATCGAATATTGAAGCAAAAGCAATTTAAAAGAGCATACTGTAAATTCAGAACCTGAACGTAAAAATGCGGGATTGTCAAATCCTTGGTCCAAATTTTGAATCACTTTTGCGGGCAACTCAGCTGAGTGATAATTAAAATGTTTAATAAAAGTAACCATTTAATTTGACTTTTTTTGGTTTATTTAAATTGGCAAATTTCAAATCTCTTGAGCAGATAACTCAACTAACAAAAGACAAAACCCAACAAACAAATGCAGGATACATGAATCAGAAATGCGGGATTCTAATGTACAATTTGAGATTTCCTGTATATCAAACAAATCATAGACATCATGTGAAAATTAACGAATCTGAAATTGCGGGATTGTCAAATCCAAGAACCAAGTTTCAAATCATAATTGCAATGAATTTGAAATAAATATAATTTATAGGTGTCTCAAAAAGGATGTTAAAGGATCTAGAGTGGATTTGTGCAGATTCTTTTAGGAATCATAGGCATTCTCAAAAATCACCCTATTCCATTTTAGGACGGCAAAATTTAGAGCGTAATATTCACAAAATTAACATATATAACAATAAAATTGACTAAAATATACATTCCTCTTCTTGAGTTTAAAATTATAATAAAATTTTTATTATGTCTTCTTTCAACAACAACCAAGTCAATGAGCTGTTCCCTGGCCTTGACAAAATTATGCAGGGCTACACTGGGTCTCTTAACAGTGAAGCCTCTGTCTATGGCCACTCCCAACCCGCAGGCCCCTCCACAAGCACTACCCAGGAGTGTGTTCTTTCTCCCGCGTCCTCAAGCATGGCCCTGTTTGCACATCATGCACAGGCAGCTGCCAACCCAAATCCCTTATCAGCAATGGCATCTGGAACCAGCCATTTTAGCCATGGGGTCACCCAGAGAGCCCAGAACCCCAAAATAGCCAATCAGATGGCATCAACCAGTTCCCAAGATGGACACATCCCTCCCCCAGCCAATCAGCCTGCAAGACGCAGAAGAAAATTGATCACTCCGGACATGGTTCTTGAAATGGTTGAAAAGCGAGGAAAGCTTATGTCCCTTGGGGAAATTGCGGCCGCAAAGGGTTTTGCAAAGTCAACTGTGGCTGCAACCCTGCGAGCCCACACCAACTGTGGCCCCCTCATCAAGAAGACCCCAACTGGTGCCTGTACCTCAACCAAAGGTGATACAGCCCATCCCCTTATGATGGCCATCATGGAACGTGACCCGCAGATGCCCCTGGTCCAGGTACGTCTCCAGTTGGGACTCCACAGCATCTTCACCAACAAAAGAACGGTGAATTCATGGATGCACAGAGCTGTGGTTGCTGCTAGAATCTTGTCCAATCAAGTTCTCAGTGGCCCCATTTTGGTGGATACCGACCCATACAATGCAACCATTATTAATTTTATTAAAGGGAGGGCAATGAGGGCCCGTAATGACGTCATCTTCTTATCATACGCCAAGATCTTGGCCAGTATCCAAGACTTTGGAGAGAAGCACATCCAATCTGACGTGTACAAGTGCGGCCCAATCTTGTATCATTTTGTCGGGGTTTTATTGGCAGTTTCCCCATTGGGCGTCAATTATTACTCAGCAATATTGAACACCGCAGATGGATATGCCTACCAGACAGAGCTCAAGGCCATGCTGGAGGAGTGGGCCACACAAAACACTGTGCACACAGTTGTATTGAGTGCGGAGATGGAGCAGCAGGAATGGGCTACCCAAGAAATCAGGGCTGCAGGGCATACCTGCTGGTACTACCCCATCAACTATGCCGACATGCATCTTGCAGATGTATGTCTTTGCAATTTTGGTTCTGCCCTCAGACGCTTGAAGCCTGCCACCTACAACAAACTATTTTCCAGATTGATAAGGGGTATGAGCTTTTCCCTTCCGCATCCGTCCAGGACTTATTTGATCTCATCATCTTCTATGCAAGTGATAGTGATAAGTTCAGAAAGGACCCCTGTCTCCCCCCACGCCAGTTCATCCGTTTTGTCAAGCCAGCATATGTGATGGAAGAAGAATTCAAGCAATTGAAGCAAACCGCTCTTGCTGCCCCTTCCCAGTCAAAAAACCCTGCCTCCCCAACCCCCCATCAAGCCACCTGCCTTCCAACCCTGACTCCCAAGCCACTACCAATTCCCTCCCCACTATCTCTGATGCCGCCCCTTTCACAGGCGCAGATGAAGGCAACGTCCATTCCGCCCATTCCCTTCCCTTCCCTTCCCGTCCTTTGATTAGTAAATAAATCTTTTCTTTGTGACAACTTATTACAATTGATATCTCTCTTTCAATTTATAATTAATTATATTTTCTTTTTACATTAGCAACATTTCCCATAATTAATACAATGTTGTACATTTTACGAATAGCTTAAAATTATGAGCATACATATTTTTCATCATCATTAATAAATTAAAGACAATAAACGTAAATATTGCATTAGAATATTGCAATTAGACGTCAACTATTGATATTTTGATATTATGTGCATAAATCAATGTATTTAGTTTAATAAAATCCACTGTAAACTTGGCCTTTTCCATTATAATTTAATGAAATGGATTGTGTTTATATTAGGGCCATTAACGCTTAGTACAAATATTGATACATAGTGCATTTTACAGCCTGTATATTTACCTATTGGTAATAATTCTATAAAATTTTCAGTCAGATTTTATGAGGTAATAATAATGTATGTGTTAATAGATTACTGTTTATTGTCATTAATTGGCTGATTTTCTTTGCTGTGGCAATTGTGCATTTTCTGATATTTCTGCACTATTATCCAATTGGTTGGCTTCACATCCAATTGCACAGGCAATTGGATACTCGTGCGGAAATATCAGAAAATGCACAATTGCCACAGCAAAGAAAATCAGCCAATTAATGACAATAAACAGTAATCTATTAACACATACATTATTATTACCTCATAAAATCTGACTGAAAAGTTTATAGAATTATTACCAATAGGTAAATATACAGGCTGTAAAATGCACTATGTATCAATATTTGTACTAAGCGTTAATGGCTCTCTAATATAAACACAATCCATTTCATTAAATTATAATGGAAAAGGCCAAGTTTACAATGAATTTTATTAAACAAAATGCATTGAGTTATGGACATAATATCAAAATATCAAGAGTTGACGTCTAATTGCAATATTTTAATGATATATTTACGTTTATTGTCTTTAATTTATTAATGATGATGAAAAATATGTATGCGCTGAATATAGTACTATAAAAACCAGTTTTTTGATGGAATTCAAACAATATGTCAACAATCTATAACTTAATCAACAAATTAGAAGCACACCTTCAAAAGGTTGTTGAGATAGAAAGAAATATCAGGGAAATAGTGACAGGGAAGCTGGGTAACAAGGGCCAGCCACTGATACAGTCAAAAGAAGATGCCCTGGATAAGTTGGGAAATATTATAGATGAAAAGAATAAAGAAAAATTACTTATTCTACAGGGAACTATTTTATCAAGTCTAAAGTTCAACAATGTGGCCTACAATTTGTGGGAGTTCTGGCAGGGGGCCAAAGAAAACAATAAGATCAAACTAATTGAAGGAACAGAAATTCAAAAGGAAATCAACACCAACAAAGAGGAAACCAACCAAATGGAAACAGATGAAAATGAAACACAAGCAAGAAGCAGAAGCGCTTCAAGAAATACAGAAGCTTTATCAAATGAAAACCAAGAAGAAGCACAAGTAGCAAGAAATATAAGAAAAATTAAGCCTAGGAAAATTAATGAAGAGCATCCAACGCTCATGAAGTTTGCCAAAGTGGTGCCTGTGGCTGAGGGGGCCACAGGGGAAACAATTAGTAAGTTTTTTTATGTTTTACTTATATTTATTTTAGTCATCACCAGGAATGGGGATGGGGTTGTGGAAGTGGCAGCTTATACGCTGAGTTGGTTTTACGAAGGTTACCAGTCACTGGTGGCCCTTGTAAAACAAATAAATAAAAACCAAATAAATAAAATAGTTCAACAGAATATGAATATGTTTTCTAATATTAAAGCTCAAAATAGGGAATATTCACCACCCACGGGGTGCTCGCCATGGATAAGGGAAGCATATGAACTAGGATCAACTATCAAAATCAAAGAAATGAATGAAATTTGTGAGGATATCAAACTGAACTTCAATGAATACATATACAAAAGCATTCAATGATTCCCCTTCAAAACATCAACAAATATGAAAATTTTTAATAAAAACTGACTTTCAAATAGGAAATGAATATTTGAAATATGCAATTTTTAATGAAGTTTTTAAGGCACTATCAAATAAAGTTGGGGATGCAGTCCTCGTGAATAATTTAAAACCTTTATTTATTTCATTTGCCGAGGCCTGGGGGCTGATTCAAGTCAGGCGCCCCTGGAACCCTCTTCAAGTTTAACCAAACATCCTATATTAATAGGTTAGTACAAACATTCAAAAAATTGTGCATGTTCTTGGAAAATTATACCTTGCAAAGGATCCACATCGCGGTATACCTGGGAATACTGTTGCATTGCATATTAAAAACCAACGCCAAAAAGTTGGAAGATGTACCTATACAAATTGATATATGCCGCGTAGCCCTAGACCGCCAGAAAACACCGCAGGGGTATAGGACAGTTGAGCATGTCCTGTATGATTCATTTGCATTGGCAACACTATATGGGTACTACATGCCCCCCAAAAAAAATCTGCTAGTCAATTCCCTCACCTGCTTGCCTTTTATCAAACAATTAGCAACCACCGGGGTACAGGGTGCCACCCCTCTAGCAATCACATCCAGGGTTGTCCATCACGTACAGAAGAGTATGTGGATCCAATTAGACGCACTAGCTGAAAATTTAATTTCAGGGTATAATTCCCCGGAATAATCCCATTCCCTTTGCAATTAGCATCCCCCAATAAATATTTTCCCCTTGCAAATTAATTTTTTTATATTTTATATTTTATATTTTAATACTAAATATTTTTAATACTGAAATATGTACTATTAACATTTTAATATAAATTTTTTAATATTACATATTTAAATATTTAAAATATTTAGTATCTAAAATTTAATATTAAAGTTTTAATAATACATATTACATTATTAAAATTTTTAATATCAAATATTTTGATATTGAATAAAGCACAATTTAATAAAAATAGTTAAATTTCACATATTCAAACTTTAATATTTAACTTTTACAATTTATAATTATAATTTTACTTTTAATATTCTAATTTTAACTTATAGTATGTAAATTATAATATTAATATATCTAAATATATTACAAGCCATTAGTTAAAGTTGCAACCACATCAAATATTAAAAATAAGTTAAAAAAGTTTTATTTATTAGCTCGTTGAATACAGGTTTATTTATCACATAGATAAACATTGAGAATTGAATTTATCCACACCATGCAGCCCGCTCCACTTATATTCTAAACAAATGATTGTTTAGAACTCAAATTACCTTTCCCTTGTAATGTGATTTGATAAACATATTTGATATGCTTGACCCGCGTCCTAAGTACTAATTAGTAAGCAATACATGAAAATCATTGGTTTCTGTGTTGTGTGGCTATAGTGGCACTGAAATAACAAGGATCAGATGATGACACGCAAGGTCCAATTTGTGGCTTAAAAAAGCCAAAGTACCATCAATAATTAACAATTATTTAAATAAAATAATTCTATTTCTATCTTTTTTTTAATTTAGTCATTTGTTAGCACAACAGTCAATATAATATTCAATGCATTATAATAAAATATATACTTCATACCTAGTATAGTTAATTTTACTTACCTTTTCTACATACTCTTATATGTCTATAATACAATCAAACATCACATTATTATATATAAATAATAATTTTTGAGACCTAATAAAAACAAAATAAATAAAAATAAAAACAAATTAAACCCAGAGAGCCCATTTATCTGATTGGCTTGGAGGCCAGGGCTTTTGGAAGGAAGGATTCTGAGTGCTCATAGAAAGCTGCCACCACATTGGGTGGCATTGCAAATTGGCTGACCTCAAGAATATTGAATAGGTCCTCAGTGTCCTGAGGAAGGCCTTGTTTCACCTTATTCTTGATCCAACCAAACACCTCCTTGATTGGATTCAGGAATAGGGAATATGGTAGGAGGAAGAGAAGTCTCATTGGACAATCAGTAAGTTGGTGGCTGGAGGTGTGGCTGTTTTTGTCAATGGGGGGGAACTTGGACACAACCAGATCCACTTTTTGGAGCCCGACATTATCAAGCACAACAACATAAGTTGTGCTGCTGTAATTTATCCGTAGGTACTCCTTGACAGCTTGGAGAAAATCAAGAAAGGTCCTGCTGTTATGGGAGCCCTTAATCATTTGATATTGGTCCAACCCGCAAGGACCAAGAAGCGCGACCATGGAATAGGCCTGGGAACAGACAGCTGCATGATGGGCTATGCCGTCCTTGGACCCCTTCTTGACCCACCCATGCCTAGACCTGAGTGAGGAGGAAAATAACAATTTGTCAATATAGACAAACTGTACATTGTCAGTCTCCTTTAGTGCCAGATATGTCTTAGCATAAATGTGTCTATCCTCAATGGTCTTTTCACTGTTCCTATTGTACAGAGAAACTCCAGGCACCTTCCAAGAGAAGCCCAAATCAACCATTGTTTTGTAAACAAGGGTTTTAGAAACAGAAAGCCTGAACTCTGTGGCTAGCATTGATTGGACAGCAAGTGTGTCCAGGTGGTAATCCTTGGCTACCCACTGCTTAATTGCATCAATATGAACGGGCTGAAGGAGTTTGGGCTGCCGCTTAGCCTTGGTGGATTCTGCAATTTGCCCGGTATTGCCATACTTGGTGTTGATGTTGGCAATATATCTGGCTGTGACACCAAATCAGGACACAATATCCTGAACCGCCATTCCCCCATTCAAGCAGTTCAGGAGAGCTTCACACTCACTATCCGTCAACCAACACCAGCCCTTGGCAGGTACCACGGTATCCTAGCTACCAGGCTCAACACAGGGGACGGTGACCTTTGTGTAGAAGGTGGGATCACGCTTGGTTGCGCTCGCGCCATCAATGGTGGAATAGATCACAGGCGCAGATGGCTCAACAGTGGCTGCCAATGGCTTGTAGGTGGTGTCAAAGACGCAGGGGCAGGATGTGGCAACTCTTGGGTCAAGAGTGCGGGGCCGGGTGACAACTGGGTAAACGGTGGAGGTGTAAGTAACCTCAGTGTTCCTGGTGACCCTGTTATAGAAGACTTTTGTGGCAGGCCTTGAGAGTGGCTTCTACCTAAGATTCAATCTGATAGTTCTGACTTGGGATGTGGGAGGTGGTTGGCTGGCGCTGACACCTTGGGAGGCCTGTGTATTGGCATGGCTTCCCCTGAGTTGGGTTCTGGGTCTGTTCTTGGACCCTCTGGGACGCCCTCGTGGACAGGCTGCCCCACGGGTTGGTGCAGGAGCGGGTTGGGAATGCAATTGACGGTCTATAAAAATAAAATAAAAAATATATTTTAGATTAAATATGTATTTATTTGGATTTATTGGTTAAGTTGTGGGTAGTTGTTTGCTCTTGATTTAGCCTTGAATAGTAACAGAATTTCTATATCCATGATTTGAAGTGAATAATATTGTATACTTTCTGGGTTTGGATAATTTTAAAGATCAATCAATTTTTAAGTCAAAACATGGTTATTGATATTGAATTTTTCATTTGATTTTAGTTGTGGTGGAGCTTTTTGATTTGGGTTGGTGTTTCCTAGTGTGCTTAGTGTACATTAAATTCAAATTCTAGTTCCCGCAATTAATATCTGAGTTTACTAGTGGCATTCAAAAGTAATTTGAAATTTGGTTCTTAGATTTGACAATCCTGCAATTTTAAAAAGCATAGTAAACTTAATGAAAATGGCTGATGGATTTGAACTCTTCAAATCTGATTCCAGTTAATTCATTTTGTCCATTGGAAATATGCAGTTTGACTTGAACTTTGCAAAGTGTCTATGAGTTCCCGCATTTTCAAATATTCAAATAAATACTCAAAAAAATCAATTTAATTAAAAAAATGTCATCCTGCAAAAGTGATTCAAAATTTGGACCAAGGATTTGACAATCCCGCATTTTTACGTTCAGGTTCTGAATTTACAGTACTCCCTGTCTTGAAATTTGTGGTGTTTTCTGTGGCTCCATTTTTTTGTTGTTATGGTTGACATCCCCAGATCTATGGTCAAAAATATCCTCTTCTTCTTGGCTTATGGGTGACAACCCTTCCAGTCTCCTGGAGCTCTCCAGTATTCTCCTATTCCCAGGTGAGGCTGTAGTAAAGAGTCTGACCTGTGATGACTTGGATTTGGATATTGTAGACTACTTCTTGTGCGCTCTTGTGAGTGAGGAAATTTTGGTGTTTCTGCCTCCCGCCCTGGGGAAGAGCAGCTCAGTGCCCCTTCATGCTCCTGTTATGCCTCCTCCTGTCCCCTCCTGTACACCCTGGTTGCTCACTGGCTTAGTACTGATGAGATTAAATGTGTACTTCCCTCAGCTGTCTCATTTGTCCTCTTTGTGGTTCCCCCTTTGAGCGGCCATCCCAGTTCTCCACTGGGTGGTATCCTGGTGGTTTGTGTCATTGGGATGGGAGCTGAACTTAGTTAGTTTAGCCCCTCTCTCACACTAACTCTGCCTGGGAATCTTGGATGTCTCTCATAAAGACCCTGTTCAATTGCTAGTAGCTAACCTAACAGCTCTCCCCATACATGTATCTAGAGGGAAGTTGGTTGGTTATGGCAAGTTACTGAATGCTACTGATGTCTTATCACTTCACCCCTTTGGTACGTTCCAGGATTTTAATCTACCTGAAGATGTGCCCCAAGCCCTATCCCTGTTCACTGTGCAAGATTTCCTGCAACTATTCCTGGTTCAACAGAAGGAAGTGCTTGGTTTGCTAGATCAGTTTTCAGATATCTTTGCTAAGGATAGCACTGATTATGGTCTAGCTAGAGGCGTCATTCAAAGATTGATACTAGTGATGCTCCCCCCTTCTGTGCTAAACCATATTGCTGCAGTTGTTTAGAGGACAATAATGTGTCTAAAGAGCTCAAGCAACTTCTATACACTGGACTACTAGCTCCTTCCCAAAGTCCTTGGGCCTCCTCCTTGCTCATACTAAAAAAGAAGGATGGAGGTCATTGTATTGTGATGGACTACCAACAATTAAAATCTTTAACCAAAAGGATTCCTATCTCTTGCACACATTATTTATGCTCTCTGCCACCTTGGGGGCTCCAAGTTCTTCTCTACCATGTGCCTAGCCTCTGGGTACTGGCAGGTTAATTTCCCTCCCAAGGATAGACAGAAGGCCACACTTATCACTTCAGAGGGACTTTTTGAACCTACCTGCATGCCGCAAGGGCTCTGTAATGCCCCGGCAACTTTCCAGAGGGTCATGGATTCCATCCTGCGTGATTTGAAGCTTTCATACATCTTAGTGTATATGGATGATATAATGGTCTTCAGCAATACCTTTACGGATCACCTGGCTTACCTCAAAGAAGTGTTCCTAAAAATTCAAGAGGCTGGCCTCAAACTGAAACCATCAAAGTGTGCCTTCTTCAAGGAACACCTTGAATTCTTTTTGCTATGAGGTGACCCAGACCAGGATTTGCCCAATGAATAAGAAAGTTGAGGCCATTGACAAAATTCTTCTGCCCAACAACCTGCAAGAAGTACAAGTCTTTCTGGGAATGATGGGTTACTACAGAAAATTTGTCCCTGACTTTGCCAACACTAGCAAACCTTTGGTCCAACTGTTGGTTAATGTCCCTTTCAAATGGACCGCTAGCCAGCAACAGGCCTTTGAGACCCTCAAGCAAAAACTCAAAGAGACATCCATCCTAGTATATCCTGACTACAATAAGGAATTCATCCTATATACTAATGCTAGTGACCTGGCTATTGGGGATATCATGGCTCAGCTGGATGATGAGGGTGTGGATCACCCTGTATCTTATACTTCTCAAGTCCTGAACAAGCATGAGAAGAACTACAGTGTTACAGAGAAATAATGACTTGCTGTGTTGCATTCAGTCAAACAGTTCTGCCATTACATGTATGGCACCCATTCACAGTGGTCACCAACCAAGCTTTGCTTAAATGTTTACAACTGCTTGATGAATCAGAAGGACAACTATCTAGATGGGCTCTCTGGCTTCAGGACTATGGCTTTACTGTGCTAAATTGTTCCAGGATTCAACATCAGAACGCTGATGGATTGTCCAGAATGCCCATCCTTGCTCTAGACCCTGCTGAGGCTGATTGGCTGTATGAACTAATTAGATACCCTTCCTATTGGGAGAACAAGACAGAGGAAGTTTGAATTGACCTATCCAAGCTATCTGAAGACACACTCATTTGTGACAATCAACTTTTCAAGAAGGTATAAGACTACTGCCTGCTTTATGTACAGCCTAGTATTTGCCTTTTGTTGGTACTTCAAGCTCATAAGGAGACAGGACACAAAGGCATTGCCAAGACCTATGACTGGCTCCAGAAAAACTATTTCTGGGAAATCCTTTGCCTGCTGATTCCAGATGCCATTTCTAGTTGTCACAATTGTCAGCTTCAACAACCTTGAGCTGCCTCTTATGAGTTCAAGCTAGTCCCCCCTCAACATTCATTTCATACTGTCAGCATTAACGCTGTGGGGCCTCTCCCCTGCTCCCACTCTGGTTGCTGCTTTATCCTATTTGCTGTTAATTATTTTAGCAAGTGGGTAGAGGCATGTTATACTAAAAACATCACTGCAAAGACAACTACAGCCTTTCTGTTGCAAAATGTATTCTTCTGCCACAGCTGTCCTCAAGTGTTGTTATTGAACAATGGGACTAAATTCAATACCAAGTTGGTAACCTCTGTTGTTGAGGCTTAGGATCACACCAGTGTTTCTCTACCCCCTATAATACTTCTACTAATAGGGCGGTTGAGCGTGCAAACTTGACACTGGTTTCTATCATGAGGAAACTCACTTACTCTGATGCTGCAAACTAGGATCTATGCTACCCGCTACTCTCTTTGCTTATAGCCTTAGCAAAAATTGTGTCATCAGGCACTCCCTCTTTGCTATGCTGTATGGGCGCAAGGCCACCACTCTGTTGCTCCTGGGGCCCCCTACTCTCCTCTGATAAGGCTATGAACCCTGATGACCATATCAAAGATCTAGTCAACTGCATCATTGATATACAAGCTACTGCCTACATGTCCACTTATAAGACCAAGGTACTTGAGCTCTCTCCCAAAAATCCTGGACGCTCTCCCTTGCCTGAGTTCAACATTGGGGACCACGTTCTCTACTATCAGCATAGAGTAGGGGGACGCGCTCACAAGTTAGATATGTTGTGAGTTGGACCTTTGGAAGTGACCTTCAAAAGAGGATCTGAATACACTATGAAACTCCTCTCTAGTTGTTAACTGTTTGCCTGTGTGCATGCCAAGTTCCTCTGCAAGTACCACCCCCCTAAGGCCAATCTAGAGGGGACATTGTCGTAAATGCCGCTATTCATTGTGTTTTGATTTTGCCTTCAATGGGTTATTTCAAGGGTGAACCTCTTGCCTTTTCTTTTGCCCCTTGAAATGAGTCTGGTTCCAAATCAGGGAATTCAACTGTTTGGTTTCTTGATCCTGCGCAACTCACTTGCCCCACTCATGCTTGTGGCAAGTGATCCTACCGTCCTAGTACTGTTTTATGGTATTTTCAACCACTATATATTTTATTTCATGTCCACCAATAAAGTTTAAGTTCTATTCACATTTTTGTCTTTGTGTCCTCACGTACTTTGGCGACTCTCTAGCCAGGTCTATTAAATATTATTCAATCAGGGACCCAAGGTAATTGCATAGTCTTTTCTGCCATTCTAACCAAGACTTAGTACTAATCCAATCCTAAGGTTAGGATTACCCGTTGTGTATCTGTGTCATGCCTCAGATCACAATAACACTAATACTTTGGGGATTAAGAATATGGTTTTATATGATGAACATCACATTGCTGTTACCCAGGAAGCTGTGACATAAATAGCGGGGAAATATGAAGAGGTCTCCAAGTGGTGGGGAATAACCACCCAAATCCATAAAGAGTTTATGATTAGCCACCACCAGAGCTTCAGATACTTTTTAGTGAAATTTCCAAAAGAAACACTGGGGCTCAATAAGATAATTAAACCTAATCAAAGGAGTCCCATATAGATAGCCTGCAAAAGAATCAGTGCTGTTCAGAATAGAACTCTGGACATTGGGAATTAACAACTGTCTTGGGCTCTAATTCTGTAGTAAAGACGCCAAGATTAGCAGACATTAGGGCAACATTAGGTGGCACCAACAACAAAGAACCCAAGGCAGGGCCCCATCTTCCAGTTACAATTTTATTGAAGATTAGGTTATAAGGAATGTAGCAAAGTAGACCCACTACAGGATGTATTTGAAATAAAGTTAGACCAGGAGATAATTTAGTTTATTGAGTAATTTTTAGGGAGGACTCAACTCTTAAAGTTAAACAGTGAAAATTTTCTAATATGTACCAAAAATTATTGACTAAGCAATATCACCTGAATCCATGACTTCTATTTTGTTACATTATCCAAAGAGTACCTCATCCAGCACGCAAAAAACCCTTTTGTCAGGAATGTTCCTTTGGTAAATCCTGACAAAAAGTTTATACCTGGGGTTAGGAAAAGAAAGTTTTCTTCCTTTGGGTTCTATTGGATCTCATAAAATTATTGGATTATTTGGAAGTAATTGTTCTTTATTACCTGTTGAATTGACTCCATAATGTGTTCCATAATCCTCCCTGACGTTGACGGGATTTGAACTCAGGTCTTCTTTTGCTTCAGATCCTATTTTCACTAGAGAGAATTATTAGTAGATTTATTCAGAGTAAATTGATACCTTCTGAGCTGGCTTTCAGCCAATCAGAGGTTACAACAATCAAACTTTTAGGTTTATTTAGGCACTTTATGACAACCATATCAGTTTTGACCTTGTTTTTGCTCTGGTTGACCCATTGACCTCTGGTTCTGTTGCTGGTTCTTGTTCTACTTCCCCAGCTCTATCTGGGGAATAGCTGGGCTCCTCCTGCCAATCCTGATGAAGACATGATTTTTAAACAGTTAATGTTTGTTTTGTATTGCTGAGGTTAGTTATTTTGCTTCAGTAATACAAATAATCCTAGTTTAAATTTTAAACTCCCCAGAATCTCCTGTTTCTTCCCAAATTTCCCCAACTCCATCTCCAAGAGATTCTGTCTCCTTTATTTTATCTCCAGATTATCCTTTAGCTTCCATGCTATATAATGCTGGTAACTTTTGATCTTCCACTTGTTCAATCAATAAAGTATACATTCATCCAAGTGAATACTTTTGCTTATTTTGTTATAACTTTGACTTAAGCCTTAAATCCTAAACCATGAGATTACCCAAGATTCCTCTTAGGGAGTCTCTTGGGTATAAATGAGTGTATTAGATGGTCTTGCTGCAGGATGTACTAGCCAGCATTTTGATGGGCTATTGTGCAGATTCTGGAACCTCTCCCAAGGCACACTTCTTAGACAGCTCATGGCGCTGGGTGATACCAGGAGTTTGGTATACTGCCACCCCTTGTTGCATAATCCTCCTCGTTGAAAAGAAACCAGAGACTACCAGTCTAACCACCTGATTCCCAAACCCCAAGTCTTCCATCCCTTGGCATCCGCCTTCCTCCTGTGTTAGTTGAGGGTGTACTACTTCTTGGGATGTTTCAATCCCCTGTTAGGCAGATATTGTCTGGTTGGGGAAATATTCCACCTCAGAATGGTGTCCTTGCCGGTAGGCTCCTTAGTGACAGGATTAAATCCCTTTGCCATCATTCACCATCTAGGAAGATTACTTCCTAGTGGGTGGGTGCCTGACACCTTTTGTGATTAATTTTTGTTAGCCATTCTGATAAACGAGGTTGTATTGAGTGACTCTCAGATTATGTCTATTTATCATTATCTACTTGTACAGGGTAATCAAATATGCTGACAAACTGGAGCAGTGATAACCCATTTTTGATCAACAGTTTGATTTAAATCTGTCATCTTGGTTAACCTTTCCCCCAAATTCCTGGCTTTGCAAGTAGGATAGGCAATACCAGGCATTATGGAAACTACTGTGACAGAAACTGCCTGTAAGGTCTTGCCCATAGTGATGCAAGGTTATAAACTAAAGTGTGTAAAGCATTAGGGTTAAGATTCAGAAGTTATAAAAAGGGGCAACTGTGGTAAGTTTGACTCCCTTAAACTTGATGTTGTGTTCTGAGGTGCAGCACAGACACACAACAGGGAATCCTAACCTTAGGATTGGATTTGTACTAAGTCTTGGTTAGATGACAGGGAAGGCAATTGTGTTTACCTTGCGGCCCTGGATGAATAATCTCTACTAGGCGTGGCTAGAGAGAGGCGCAGAAGTACAGAAGACACAAAGACAAAAATGTGAATAGAACTTAATTTTATTGGTAAATATGGAAATTGAATATATAGTGGTTGAGAATACCATAAAACACTACCAGGACGGTAGGATCACTTGCCACAAGCATGAGTGGGGCGAGTGAGTTGCGCAGAGTCAGGAAACCAAACAATCATATTTCCTGAAGCAGAAGCCAGTTCATTTTGAGAGTCAAAAGCAAAAGCAAGGGATTTGTCTTTGAAATGGCCCAACAAAGGCGAAATTGAAACATGGTGAATACCATTATTCACAACATTGCCCCCCTCTAGATTGGTCTTTGGGGGGTGATACTTGCGGAGGAACTTGGCATGTACGCAAGCAAAAGGGCAACCACTAGAGAGGAGCTTTACAGTGTACTCAGATACTTGTTTGAAAGTCACCTCTAAAGGACCAATACACAGGGAGTCCAGTTTGTGCGCGCGCCCACCCACACAGTGTTGATAGTATAGGACATGGTCACCAACATCAAACTCAGGCAAGAGGGAGCGCCCTGCGTTGTCAGGAGAGAGCTCAAGCATCTTAGTCTAATATGCGGAAGTGTAGGCAGTGGCTTGTATATCAATGATGCAGTTGACTAAGTCTTTGATGTGGTTGTCAGGGTTCATGGCCTTATCAGAGGAGAGTAGGGGAACCCCCAAGAGCAACAGAGTGGTGGCTTCACGCCCATGCAACATGGCAAAGGAGGAGTACCCTGTGACTCAATGCTTGCTCAGACAATAGGCAAAGAGTGCAGCAGGTAAGTATAGATCCCAATTGGCAGCGTCAGAGTAGGTGAGTTTCCTCATGATAGAAACCAGTGTCAAGTTGGCACGCTCAACTGCCCCATTAGTGGAAGGATTATAGGGGGCAGAGAAAGACTGGTGAGTTCCTAGAGCTTTAATAACAGAGGTTACAAGTTTGGCATTGAAGTTGGTTCCGTTGTCTGATAACAGCACTTGAGGACAGCCATGGCAGTAGAAAACATCCTGCAGCAGGAAGGCAGCGGTAGTCTTAGCAGTGATGTCTTTAGTAGGGCGAGCTTCTACCCACTTGATGAAGTGGTCAACGGCAATCAGAATAAAGCGGCATCTGGAGCGTGAGCGGGGGAGAGGACCTACAGCATCAATGCTGACAGTGTGAAAGGCATATTGAGGGGGGACCAATTTGAACTCGTGAGAAGCAGCTTGGGGCCTCTGAAGTTGGCAGTCATGGCAACTAGCTATGACATCTGGGATCAACAGGCAAAGATTCTCCAAGAAGTAATTCTTCTGAAGCCAGTCAAAGGTCTTGGCAATGCCTCCATGGCCAGTTTCTTTATGAGCTTGCAACACTAAGGAGAGGCAAAGACTGGGGCGCACGTATGGCAGGTATTGACCCTGCACCTTCTTGAAGAGTTGGTTGTCGCATATGAGGGTGTCTTCAGATAATTTGGACAGGGCAAGTTGAACCTCTTCTGTCTCAATTTCCCAGGAAGAAGGGTAGCCAATTAGCTTGTACAGGTGGTCTGCCTCAGCAGGATGTAGGGCAAGGATGGGCATTTGGGACAACCCATCAGCGTTCTGATGTTGATATCCCAGGGCAATGGAGCACAGTGAAGTCATAACCTTGCAGGCAGAGAGCCCATCTGGCTAAGCGTCCTTCAGGCTCCTTAAGTTGTTGTAACCATTTGATCAAAGCGTGGTCAGTGACGACAGTGAAATGGGTACCATATACGTAGTGGCGGAATTGTTTGACTGCATGCAGCACAGCAAGGCACTCCCTCTCTGTAACACTATAATTCTTTTCCTGATTATTCAGCACACGGGAAGTATAGGCTACAGGGTGGTCCACACCTTCATTGTTGAGCTGAGACAAGATAGCCCCAATAGCAAGGTCACTAGCATCAGTGTACAAGATGAATTCCTTATCATAATTGGGGTACACTAAAATGGGTGCTTCTTTGAGTTTCTGCTTTAGAGTCTCAAAGGCTTGCTGTTGGCTGGCAGTCCATTTGAAAGGGACATTACACAATAGTTGGACCAGGGGTTTGATAGTATCAGCAAAATCAGGAATGAATTGTCTATAGTAACCCATAATGCCCAGAAAGACTTGTACTTCTCGGAGGTTGGTGGGCAGAAGCATTTTGTTGATGGCTTCAACCTTCTTGGTCATTGGACAAATTCCCGTTTGGGTTACTTCATGGCCCAGGAATTCAAGGCGCTCTTTGAAGAAAGCACACTTAGAGGGCTTTAACTTGAGGCCAGCTTCTCGGATCTTATTGAACACCTCTGTAAGATGGGCTAGGTGATCTGTGAAAGTTACGCTGAAGACTGTTATATCATCTAGGTAGACTAAGACACATGAAAACTTCAAATCACGCAGGATGGAATTCATGGCCCTCTGGAAAGTTGCCGGGGCATTACAGAGCCCTTGCAGCATGCAGGTAGGTTCAAACAATCCTTCTGATGTGATGAGCGCAGCCTTCTGACGGTCTTCAGGAGAGAGGTCAACTTGCCAGTAGCCAGACGCCAAGTCCATGGCAGAGAAAAACTTAGAACCTCCAAGGCGTCAAAGAGCGTCATCAATGCGCGGTAAGGGATAGGAATCTTTCTTGGTTAGAGAATTCAACCTTCAATAGTCCATCACAATCCGGTGGCCTCCATTCTTTTTCTTTAAGATGAGCAGAGGGAAAGCCCAGGGACTTTGAGAGGGAGCTAACAGTCCAGCATCCAGCAGTTGTTTGAGCTCCTTAGAAACCTGCACATCTTCCACTTGGCTACAGCAGTATGGCTTGGCACAAAAGGGGGGAGCATCTCCTGTGTTAATCTGATGAATCACACCTTTGGCTAGCCCATAATTAGTACTATCTTTAGCAAAGATGTCTGAGAACTGGTCTAGTAAATCAAGCACCTCTTTCTGTTGAACCAGGGACAACTGAGGGAAGTCTTGGGCAGTGAACAGAGATAGGACTTGAGGCTTGTCTTTGGGTAGGTTAAAGTCTTGAAACGTTCCAAAAGGGTGAAGAGACAAGACGTCAGGAGCATTTAACAACTTTCTGTAACCAACAACCTGTCCTCTGGATACAGTCATAGGAAGTGCAGTAAGGTTGGCAACTAGTAATTGAACGGGATCCTTGTGGGAAACGTCCAGAATTCCAGGACAAAGGTAAGGCTTGTTACACCCCAGCAAAGGAGAGGAGTACAGCTCTAAGAAAGTCCGTTCAGGTAGTTCATATGAGATCTGGGAGTCTATGATAGCCTGAGAGCCTGGGGGGATGGTGATAGCAGACGTGGCCATGAGAGGGATTCCCTCAGTTGCAGGACAAGCCATGGGAGGACACTTCATGTTGGTGGAATGGTTTTGGTATTTTAGGGTGAAAACTCCAGTGGGGTACTCCAGAGTACATGTCTTCAAAAGTTTACTAGGAACTTTGATTGGCTCCTCAAAGATCAGGGGGACTTTGTGCCTTAGGATAGAAAGATAACCATCCTTTAGGTTGATGATCCCATTATATTCCCAAAGGAACTGGGTACCAACCAAAAGGTCATAGCTCTCATTTTCTAGAACAACAGCCGGCGCAGCCAACAGGAGTTTACCAAATCTCATTGGTAAGGCAGAGTACGCAACAATGGCGCAAGTCATGGAGAGACCAGTGGTGCCATAGGATTGATGGTAGTTGAGATCAGGGGCCAGCTTAAGCTTCTTCATCAGTTTAGAAGAAACAACATTGACCGGAGAACTGGTGTCCAGGACGGCTTTGATCTTGACCTTTTGGATAGATATCTCTACTTGGGTGGTGGTGCGTCCAAAGGGTGGCAGAACAGCCAAGATATTCTGTGCATCAGCTAGTTCCTTGTCCCATTTCTCAATCATGCATCTTAGTCCCGGAAACTCCTTATATATGGTTTGGAGAGGAAGTGAGACAGATACATTCTTGAAAACGGCATCTGCAACTTCAGCGGCTTCCTCTGATGATTCCACTAATACAGGAGACCGTTTTGCCTGAGTAAGATAGGGGCGGGAGACAACTGCTTTGGCCTCAGACAAGGGCTTGGTGGTAGTTGTAGTCTTCCCAGATTGTAGCTTGTAGGGAACTGCAATAGTCTCAGGGACGGCAAGAACAGAATACCTGTATGCATCATGGTCTTCAACATCAGATTCATCCACACCAGAATCATCAGAAATGACATGGAACAGGAGGAGGATAGGAGGAGCTTCATCATCAGCAGGCTCAGAGTCAGTAGAAAGCGGAGGTGTAGGAGGAGACTGGGAAGAATTGTTAACCAAGAGCGTCTCCGCCTCTAGGTTGACTGTTCTTTTCCTGACTGATCCTTGGGATCAGCTCCTTCAACCTGTGGATTGGTGCAGACGCAAGAGTGGTGGCCTATCTGACCGCAGTTGTGGCAACCCTGACGTCAAGGAAGATTTTGGGAGTTCATAGTGAGGATACAAGGGCCGCAAGAAGAGGAGCCAGAGTTGAAAGCAGCACGACTTTCCCAAATGACTGCCCCAGAATGGGTAAGATGCATATCTTGGAGCAGTGTCTTTATACTTTTCATGGAGGACAGCATAGCCTTGTGGGCCTTGAAATGAAGGCATAGGAGTTGATTCACCTTGAGGGCTTAGGCGCAGGCCATATACGCTTCATGTGCCATCAATTGTCTGCTTGTTATTAACTGTTGTCCCTCCATGTAAAATCTGCCGGCAAATTCAGCTAATGTCTCTTTGGGCTTGAAGGATATGTGCATGAAAGCATCCTTTTTCACCTCCAGGCTAAGATCACCACCAAACTTGTCAATCAGGAGCTGTTTCATGTCTTCCCAGGTCTCAATGTTGGGCAGCTCTGGTACAACTACCTCTTGACAGGTCAGGTGTAGGCAAGTCAGAATATGTTCTTTCTTAACTTCATCAGATGCTCATCTCATAGCAGTCTCGTAAATAGTTAAGAAAGCTGCAATAGTTGAGGTTTTGGGATCAAAGACTTGCTTAAAAGTAGGCTTGAAGTGTGCCTCAGGAGCTGGACCACCATTGCTGCTATTGAGTACATTTATGCGCGGGGAGAACTCAGCTTCAGATTTAGAGGGGGGTTGTCTAGCCCACAGTTGTCAAACACTTTCTTCAAGGGTTGTCAGAGTCTCTGTGGTTCTGGCACCTGTAGTGTTGGCTAGAGTGGTCTGTTGTTCAGTAACATCTAGGTGTTGTCCTTGGGTAGTGACAACAGTGGAGAGCTCAGCTAGGTGCAAAGTAAGGGATGGCCCCACTGATAGGCAAGGGGTGAATCTGTTGTTTACCAAATCAATCAACTCACTCATCTCCTGTATGTCTCTGTCCAACTCAGTCTGGTCTTGTTTCAAATGGTCCACCTCATTGGCTAGGGCAATCAACTCTCTGGCACAGTGGATTCAAGGAGCCCCTGCCAAACCAGGACAACAGCCATCCTCCTTGTTAACCCTGAGTGGGCTAGCGGCGGCTGTCACTACCTCACGTAAAGCAGCAACTTCTTGCTGTAGTTCAGCAACCTGAGAAGTCAGTGCAAGAACCTGGGGATCAGGTTGAGGCATTTTAGTAGGACGTCCTTGGCTACAAGTGGAAGCGCGTAATTCCCAGATGGCTTCCCAGATTTTCTGCTCTCTGTCCACCAGATCATCAGCAGGAGGAGAAGGCGGAACATCAGGTTTGGGAGTGGACAGCTCATTCACCTGACTCTGAAGTTTGGCAATAGCTGTGGCAGTGGTAGCTCTCTCTTGATCAAATTCCACAAAGAGTTCATTTTGACCTTGGGCAGCAAGGTCAACTACCTGTTGCAATTGCTCAAAGGAATAGACACTAAATGCATTGAGCTGTTGCACTAGGCGCTCAAAGTTGGAGAGGTAAGTGTTTAGAGTGGAGTCTACTTGGGTTTGCCAGGGTTGTTCTAACTGGTGAAACTCATGTAGTTGCTCCCTAACGTACTCAGGGATGGACTGGCACATTTGCTCAATGGAATTGACTAGGCGTGTTTGAGAGGTGACCAAATCACGCTGATTATCAGATATCAGGGAGAACAGGGAATGGATCCACTGTTGGTAGGCAGCAAACTGGTCCCAATGATGGGTAACAGCTGCTTGTAGAGACGAGATTTCTTGGATGTGGAGTCCCAACACTATCTGGTGGTGGGCCAAGGCGGGCTGTACAAAGGATGACAGCAGGTGATCAGCGGAGCCAGCTGCTGAGAGGAGATGTTGTGGAAACTGAGGGGCCACAATTAACTCATAGTATTTGGCACGGCTAAACTGTAGCTGAAGGCAAGGGATGGCTCCTTCATGGGCTATCCCAAGGGCTACTGACATGACTTGTTCTAAGTCAGGGGTACCCATGGGGTAAGCAACTAAGCAGGGACCATTCCCAAGGTTCAATACAGTAGGGACAATAGGCGGGTTGGCAATGTCTTCCTCAATAGGAGGGCTGGTAATTTCAGGCAAGGTCAACTCCCAAATAGGCAGAGGCAAGGGACCTGCAAACGTAGATGCAAAAGGGATAACCAAGGGGCTCACAGCCCCTGTAGTGAGCACCATTTTTGTTGTGTTCTGAGGCGTGGCACAGACACACAACGGGGAATCCTAACCATAGGATTGGATTTGTACTAAGTCTTGGTTAGATGACAGGGAAGGCAATTGTGTTTACCTTGCGGCCCTGGATGAATAATCTCTACTAGGCGTGGCTAGAGAGAGGCGCAGAAGTACAGAAGAAACAAAGACAAAAATGTGAATAGAACTTAATTTTATTGGTAAATATAGAAATGTAATATATAGTGGTTGAGAATACCACAAAACACTACCAGGACGGTAGGATCACTTGCCACAAGCATGAGTGGGGCAAGTGAGTTACGCAGAGTCAGGAAACCAAACAATCATATTTCCTGAAGTGGAAGCCAGTTCATTTCAAGAGTTGAAAGCAAAAGCAAGGGATTTGTCTTTGAAATGGCCCAACAAAGGCAAAATTGAAACATGATGAATGCTGTATATGTGAATCTATTAGTATTTTTGGCTTAACCAATTTTAAGCTAATTTTTACTAGTAATTTAGGGGTTTAAAACCAAAAACCAAGGTTGAATTTACTTGAACTCAACTCTGTTTAATAAATTGGTTAGCCAAAATACCAATTTAAGGGACAATTTATAATTAAATTTACTAATAGAAATGAAAAAACCTGTGTTCAACACTCTAAACCCAAAAGTGACCAGTTTGACACTTTTTAAGCCAAATTTTAATTTTATTAATAAAATACTTATGTGCTTATATAAAAATTGCTATTTACTATTATATTTTTATTATTAGTGTCCATAGCCGTTGATTAGGCTCTCAAGCACCACTATACTGGATTTAGTGGTACAGATATTAATCAAATACCCCACTTGTTTTACATTATGACATTCCTGGGTTTTTGATTAAGTGGTGCCACATAAATTAAGCCCAATTTATTAAGAGATTTCATATGTAATTTATAAAAAACTGAAACTCAACACTTTCTTTGTTTGACTCTATCCACTTGGCACCTGATTGGTTTTGGATTTAACTAATCAAAGGCTCAGAATTAAGTCTAAATTAATATGTGACGCACTATGAGCGCCACTCGACACTCACCCACTCAACACTTTAACTTAGAGATTAGTACATAGAGCTTCTTAACGTTTTAACCAACACTATGGTAAATAATTCACTCCCAGCTCCTCCCAGCATAACTTAAACACTAATAAACACATTCCCATTCATTTACTTTTTTAACTTATGTTGTATTTTTTTATTTTTGAGCATACAAAACTTCCTTGCTTTTGGGTTAACTTTCGAACCCGGTTTAAATTTAAGCAAGTTTTATATGTAAAAAACATAGTAAATTTGATATTTCTGCTCAACTCCAGTATACTCAACAGTGAGAATTCAGCTTTTTCTGGCTGATTGACAGTGCTGAACTTGACACTTTACTATGTTTTGAATTTTCAACTCTCAATAAAAAAATTCCACATAATAATTTTTTTTGCTATTATAATCTACTACTTTTTCTGCTGCTCTCCATATAATTTTCATATACTCTTTTTGATTTTTAATCATCCTTTTAAATTGATTTAGCACTAAGATGTTATGCTGAACCTAACATCTTTGATGCTTTATCATAAATTCACTTATTTTCTATGTTTTAACCTTTATATCTATACTTCTAGTTTCTATTTTGCTTCTATTTACTTTTTTATGTTTTTTTGATAAATAAAACTTTATTTGCATCCTTTTCATTTAACTTTTGCTTTATTTTACCTCTGTGTTTTATATCTTTCATACTTCTATTATTTACAATGCTAAAATTTTCTTTAGACTAAATCAAGCAAGAACAGCCAGCAGCCTAAGCGCCAAGCCTCCAAAGGCTCCAAAGAAACTGCCTCCACCCCCAAGCGTGCCAAGAAGCCTGCAAAGGCAAAGTCTCCAACCCCATCTCCTCCTACTCCTCCCCCTCTCCACCCTCATTTTCTACATCCCCTTCACCTTCCCCCAAAAAATCCTCCCCCAATAAATCTGATGGGTATCTTACCAACCACTCATTTTATCACTCAGAGGCCAGCTCCAAGCCTACCAAGGAGCGCCGGGCCAAGAAGGCAAAGGCTGCCAAGGAGCCCACCTCTTCTTCTGGTAAGAAAAAGGAGGCATCCAAGCAGGCCTCAAAGAATCCTTCCCCTCCCCCTCCCCCTCCCAATGGCTCTTCCCCTCCTTCTTCATCTGACCCCCAAGATGAGTCGGAGGATTACTCCAAGAAGTTTAAAGCTTCTGGTCATGTGGCTTGGGATCCACTGGCCATCCACAACATTTGCAACATGGACAGAGAGTTTAAAGTTCCCAAGTGTTTCCCCCAGTACTTTCTGATCATGTCCGTAAAGGGCGGCCCTGGTTACGTTGCCAACAATTATATCTTTAATTGCAATAACCAAAAGCGGCAGACCAAAAACAAGCACTTTGTCTGCAAGGATAAGACTTGCAGGGCCCGGTTGAACACTGAGGGCTGGGAGCGAGTAACGTTGGAGAAGGGGGAGCACACTTGTGAGCCCCCCAATCATCTAATCACTTGGATGTTAAAGTGGTACCTTGTGCAAGTAATACCCACATCCTCTCATCTTTGCACATCAGATCTGGCCATCAAGGCCCTCCAACATCTCAAACCCAACAATCTCAAGTTGGTACCAACACAGGAGCAGTTGGTCAAATTCATCAGCAATAAGTGTATTGCTGCCAATCCCCCTCCCCCCAAGGCTTCTGACGTCCTCTCTGAGCTCACG
The DNA here is from genome assembly GCA_014839935.2 of Entomophthora muscae. Taxonomy (NCBI): domain Eukaryota; kingdom Fungi; phylum Entomophthoromycota; class Entomophthoromycetes; order Entomophthorales; family Entomophthoraceae; genus Entomophthora; species Entomophthora muscae. The sequence goes on along the minus strand of QTSX02006523.1, from coordinate 118,708 downwards.
CTCACTCATGAGCTTAAGCAGCTTCCAAGTGGGGAGCGCTTCCTGCTTCATGATGACGGGCCTGCAGCCAAGGACCGTATAATCTGCTACTCAACTCAGCAGAACCTGATGGAGTTGAAAAGGGCGTCAACCTGGCTAGTTGATGGTACCTTTGCCACTTGCCCCCGGATGTTCAAGCAGCTCTGGATGGTTCATGCCCAGATTGACATCTGGGTGATTCCACTTGCGTTCTTTCTTCTTACCGGGGCCACTGAGGCCATCTATACCCGCGCGTTCTCCATCCTCTGCCAAGCAATTGCCCTCCTTCCTCCTGCCAATGATGATGAATCCAAGAAGACTCCCCCCACACCCGCGCCAACTCACCTGCCTCTGACAAGGACCAGGCCACCCTGGACTTGGAGGAAAAGGCAAGTCTAAGAGCTCTTGGGCCTTGCGTGTGCATTATGGACTTTGAGCCTGCTTAGTTCAATGCATTCAAGCAGCTGTTTAGCAGGGAGGTGTAGGGGTGCCACTTACACTTCTGCCAAGCAGTTGCTTGTAACATGCAGGCCCACGCCGAGCTTAGTAGGTTGAGCCGGAGGGATACTTCAGACACCTGCAGATTTGTGCTGGCACAATTTAGTGCCTTGGCTTTTTTAAAGCCAGAGCACACTGCGCAGGGGTTTAAGGTGCTCTCAAAGGATCCCTACATAGCAAAGCACCCAGATTTCAAGCCTTTCCTTGAGTACTTCAAGCCCCAGTGGATTGGGAAGGCCGTCATGCAGAGGCGAGGCAAGGCCCGTGCCAAGGCCAGCTGGAATGTGTACCAGGCGGCAGTGAATGGTGAGCTCAAGACCACCTCAGCGCTAGAGGCTTACCACAAACACCTCAAGGCCAACTTTGGGCCCCACCCAAAATTCAATAAGTTCTTTTCCCTCTTGCAGCATAAGCAGGAGAAAACCATCTCCAAGCTGTGTGATCTCTCCAACTGTGTCCCCCCACCAAGCCAACCACCCGCTGTACCCTCTTCACCAAGGCCATCCAGGGTGCGGCCAAGCACAAATACAAGGCCTCTGAGCTTAAGCAGCAGCTTGAGCTTATTGCCACTGCCCTCCTGGAAGGGGCCAAGATGAAACAGAGAAAGAATGATGAGGAATAAACTTGTTTGCTCAGTTATATGATTTTTACTTTTAACTTTTTAACTTTAATTTTTACTTATTAGCTTTGATCATTTAGTTTTTAGTTTTAATTTTAAGTTTTTTTTAACTTAATTAGATAGCAGTGATTGTTCTATGTATGCATGGTAAGTTTGAGATGAATATTTATAGTTGAAAGTGAGTGACATATCTTAATTTTTGTTAATTTCCAAATAAAACATATGATATTCACAGTTATGCTTATAAGAACTATATCAAATAAACATTATCATTTTTTCATATTTTGCATAACTTTATTTGTTATGTTTTTGTTTATTCTTGTTACATTGGAATTTTAATTTTTATGGTAATAAAATATATTTTTATAATGAAGAGTGTAAATTACATAGTAAAATGAGAAATAATTGCTTATTTCTTCTTATTTCTATTAATTAAAATACTGTTTATTTCATTTCTGAGCTCTCTGGGGTTACTTTAGTATACCATAGCTGTATAGCTTAAGTTTTTATATTAAAAGTTTTCAGTACATCAAGATCCGTTAATTAAAAAAGTGTTGATTTCCAGTTGTTGATCAGGGCAAAGGCTGAATTCTCACTTTACTATAGTGTCAACTACCAGGGAGTCGAGTTTAAGGGAGTCAATCATAGGGAGTCAAACTTACCACAGTTGCCTAAAAAGGTAGGTACTGTCTGACAATATAATCTTACATAATCCTGCTAAGAACTTATACTGGGTTACAAAAGGAGTGATAGAGTTTAAGAACCCTAAACAAAGAAGATAAAACAAGGTATTTAATAGTGAACAATTAGTAACTAAGGGAATATTGATATTGGGATACTCTCCATCAGCAAACTGGTACATGTAAGTATTAAAGGATTACTTAAGGGAAAAATATGGATACATTAAGCCTAAGGCTTGTTGTTTTACAAATTCCATTTATTTAACTAAAGAGAAAAAGAAGAAAAGAAGAAAACTTAGAATGGATTAATAAGAATTGAAATTCCTAAAATTTAAGATCTGAAGTTAAAAATTGATAAAGATTGAAGGTAAGAAATCACTTAGAATTTTGGCTTAAAGCCTAATCTTCACAAGCTCTTTATTTATAGAAAATTCTTTGCCAATTAGAAAAATTATAGTTGTGGAGAAAGCAGCCAAAGACAAGAGCAAATGGAGAAAGTTGGGTATAGAACTGGAGTAGGAGACAACAGAAACCCAGTAGGGACCACAGATTAGTATGTAAGCTGGGGAAGAGTGGCATCAATGTAAGCAGGAGATTCAAAAAGTAAGTAAATTATGAAAATATTCTAAATTTGAAGTATAATATATATAGCTAATAGAATAGCTGGGATAAAGAAAGACAACAACAACAGCAATTCAAACGCAAATCAGCGTAAAAACAAGGTAAAATACTTAATTATTAACCATTAACTTAAAATTTCAATAAGAAAGATTAACTCAAAGCAAAAAATAAAGAAATAGATTTAAAGAGCCTGCCCTTCAGGACAGGGCATGCCACTGCCCCCTTTTTCATCATGCTAGAGAGCCTCTACTCCACCATCCAAGGACCTGACACTGATTTTCCCATATTTGATGTGGCACTTGGCTTGGACTGGCTGAGAAAGAATAACCTCTATGTGGACTGGGCCACTTCTGTATTGACCATCAAATAAGAAGGAGTCAACCATCAAATTTACCCTGACACAGTGGACCAACTTCTTTGGGACCACATGTTTGTATGTATTACAGAGACCAAAGAAGAAAAAAGACAACCTCAATGTAATTGATTGGGACTCCTATCAGTACAAGATCATACACTTTAAAGACCAACAAGATACTGTCACCTCTCAGGATCAGTAAATAATGGCCTGTTATCCAGAGATCTTTAAGGAAGCCCTTCCAGGACTGCCACCCAAGAAACATATACAACACACCATCCAACTCAAGGGTGCAGTCCCCAAGGCACGTCTCATATACCATCTCCCTCCCAATGAGAATGATGCACTTTGTGCCCATCTTAAAGAAGCTTTAGAAAAGGGACTCATCTAACCTTCACAATCCCCTTTTGGAGCCTCCATATTCTTTGTAGCAAAGAAAGATGGTTCCCTCAGGCTAGTTACTGACTACTGAGCACTGAAAAAGTCACTATCAATAATTGATACCCTCTCCTGTTTATTTATGATATTTTTGAAGCCTTGGGTAAGGCAAGTGTCTTTTTGAAGATTGACCTAACTGCCAGATACAATCAAATTTTTATCAAAGAGAAAGACATCTGAAAACTGCGTTTCAAAATAAGTATGGCTCATAAAATTATGTTGTGCTTAATTTCAGAATGACCAACACTCTTTCAACCAAAGTACCTTAATGAACAAGGTCTTTGCGCCACTCATTTGCAAACACACGCCAATATACTTGGATGGCATTATTGTGTACAGTCCCGCCATAGAAAAGCATGGCAAGGATCTGGAAGCAGTGTTTGAAAATTTGGTACAACACAATTTTCTTGCCAAGCCATCTGAGTGCCAGTTTTATCAGGAACAGCTCCCTTTCCTAGGAAACATGGTTTCCAAGGAATGTATCAATCCATATAAGCAAAAGATTCAGGCTATCTGCAAGATGCCACCACATAAGAATAAGGCAGAGTTCAGAACCTTTTTAGGAATGATAGTCTATATACAACACTTCATACCAGACTGTGGCACTCTCACAGCACCATGGTTTGCCATTGTAGGCACCAAGTCCAAATTTGGTAGACCCCTCAACAAGATCTTTGCTTCTGCTGTTTAAAAGAGAAGTTGGTGTCTGCTCCCATCCTGAAAAATCCTAAAAGAGATGGTAACTATAAAATGGAAAACAACGCCTCTGATGCATCCATTAGAGATGTACTCTGAATCAAAACAAACTCTGGTGACTTCTTGCTGGTGGCCTATGAATCCTGAAAACTGACCAATGGGGAGTGCTGCTACCCCATATACAACAAGGAGTTATTGTCCATTGTGCACTGCCTAGTGAAGTGATGCTGCTACATGGAGAGACAAGAAGAGTTCACTGCCTTGATAACCACAAGTTCCTCATCTATTTTAAGATGCAAGCTAACCTCTCATGACAGCAGGCCTTCTGGATAATGTTCTTGGAAAGATTTACATGGGCATTCAATATAAACCTTGACTGGAACTAGTAACAGCTGATGCCCTTTTCCAACTCTACGTGATAACTTCAAGAGGACAAAATGGGTTAGACCCAGACTGGCCACTATTAGTACTATTCACCAAGGACAAAAGATTCCTTCTGGGCATAAAAAATATCACCTGAAACACTGTAGTAAAAAATGAGCATCTATTTGTGGATGTCTATGGAACCCTTAATTGAAAAATGACAGACGGGACAACCATCCCATACATCCCCATTCATCAAAGGGCTGGCACCATCCTACAGTACCATTGAGATCTAGGCCACACCAAGAGCCATAACCTATATTAATTCCTTAGGCATAAGGCCTGGTGGCCCACATTGTACCAAGATGTGCAGAAAGTACATGATTAATGTGAGGTGTGCAAAACTTTGACAAAAGCAACACACCACCCAAGTCTTTACTGCCTTTTTTCACCCAAATACCCTTCAAAGTATGGGTACTACTGTAAATCCAGAACCTGAACGTAAAAATGCAGGATTGTAAAATCCTTGGTCCAAATTTTGAATCACTTTTGCAGGCAACTCAGCTGAGTGAAAAATAAAATATTTAATAAAATCAACCATTTATTTTGATTTTTTTGGTTTATTTAAATTGGCAAATTTTGAATCTCTTGAGCAGATAACTCAACTAACAAAAGACAAAACTCAGCAAACAAATGCGGGATACATGAATCAGAAATGCGGGATTCTAATGTACAATTTGAGATTTCCTGTATTTCAATCAAATCATGGACATCATGTAAAAATTAACAAATCTGAAATTGCGGGATTGTCAAATCCAAGAACCAAATTTCAAATCATTATTGCAAGGAATTTGAAATAAATATAATTTATTGGTGTCTCAAAAGGATGCTAAAGGATATAGGGTGGATTTGTGCTAATTCTTTTAGGAATCATAGGCATTCTCAAAAATCACCCTATTCCATTTTAGGACGGCTAAAATTTAGATGCTTGATTACAGTAGATTTCAGAAGACGCTAATAATAAAGTAGAATTATATATTACAATTTATCTTATCATGTTGTCTTTCCTTTGATAAGATAGATTGTAATATATAATTCTACTTTATTATTAGCGTCTTCTGAAATCTACTATAATCAAGTATTCTTAGTAGCAATACATGAATACATAGTTAGTAAACTAATGGTTTATCTTTCCCCCCTCTCCTTCTTCCTTGAAGCAAAGTTTGTTTGGCCCCCGGCGTAGCCAGGGGCCAAAAACTTTTAAAAAATTTCTGCGTCATTAGGAGAGTAGCTCATAAATCATTATATGATTTTATGGTTGCTATTTTAGTGATTTAAAGTGCAGAATATTGCATCATTTCCAGTTTAGATAATTTTCATTTCACTTAATTTCATGTCTAAACATGGGTGTTTGGATTGGATTTTTCATTTGATTTTATCCAGAGTGGAGCTTCTTGATTTGGGTTGATTTGTCCTAGTTATTTACTGTACATTTAATTTGGATTCCAGTTCCCACAATTATTATTTAAGGTTTACTAGTGGCATTAAAAAGTGATTTGAAATTTGGTTCTTGGATTTGACAATCCCGCAATTCCAAAAAACATAGTAAACTTAATGGAAATGGTTGATGGATTTGAACGCTTCAAATCTGATTCCAGTTAATTCATTTCATCCATTGGAAATATGCAGTTTGACTTGAACTTTGCAAAGTGTCTATGAGTTCCCGCATTTTCAAATATTCAAATAAATACTCAAAAAAATCAATTTAATTAAAAAAGGCTATCCCGCAAAAGTGATTCAAAATTTGGACCAAGGATTTGACAATCCCGCATTTTTACGTTCAGGTTCTAAATTTACAGTAGACATTGTGGGCCCCATTCCAGGAAAACATAATGATAAGAAATAAATCATCACATCTATTGATTTTGCGACATGTTGGCCTGTGGTGCAAGCCGTCAAGACCCACACTGGCAACAATGTACAACAATTTATAGGCAGAGAAATCATCAGTAAGTTTGGAAATCCAGAACTCTTGATTATCAATGAGATCAAGGAATTGACCTCCAATGACACCAACATCTACTTGCCAAACAAGGCGTCAAACACACTGTAACATCACTGTATCATCCTAAGACCAATGGCAGAGTGGAGCACCTAAATGATAGTCTAGTACAGGCACTTACCAAACTCACTGTAAGCACACTTGAGGACTTTCACAAACAACTATCAACTGCACTTCTGGTGTGTCACACCCAGGTGAACAGATCCACCATGAAAAGCCCTTTTGGACTAGTGTATGGTTCCTAGTCCAACAATGTTCAAGCCCTTATCAAGCCCAAGTTAGAAATACCCAAAAAAAAGTGCTATCCTGTTCAGATCTCCATGTAATACAAGCCAACAGTGATCAAGTGGATAAGTAAGAGAAACACCTACAAAGCATGTTTGTCCCTATTCAAGCTAGACACAAAATTGGGGACAAAGTATGGGTAATGAACACCAACAAGAGCAAGATACAGCCAGAAAAAGCTGTATCTGCCATCATCCTAAAGATAACCAACAACAAAACTTACCTAGTGCAAGGTCTGGGCAAAAAAAATCAGGATAAAATCCTACACCACAACAGGCTCTTTCCATGCAAAGCTCTTCATAAGCAACAAGAAACAGTCCTCCACGCAACCAAACAACAGCTAGTACAGTACAACGCCTGGGCTGCTGATGAACTCCCATTAGAACTCCCCAGGGAGGAGGCCGGCTCTCAGCCGGGGGATTTCAAAACAACAGGGTTGCCCCCCCCCGGCAAAATTTCAAGTTAGCAGGTTTGTGACCTGCAATCTGACTTCCCAGTGACCCAAAGCCAAATGTGAAAGTTGACTCAAATTTTCAAACCTAGTAAAATGACCAGATAGCAATCCTCACACAATGGATACCTTGATTCAGTGCTTAACTCTCTACAAGGATCAATCCATCCCCTTAACCATCCAATTGAGTGATCACCATAATCATTTTCCCAATATACAAATTCACAGCAAATATATAACTTCTATATCCCAATAAAGAATACTATATAGTTCCTGATTATTTTCCCCTTGTAACTCTGCTAAAACAGCACAGTTACAACACTACCTTTCATTCCAAGTGTTTGACTAGTCAGAACTGTACAAAGATCATTGTCTCATTGGTCACCTCCAGCTCTTTTTGCATAAATTTCTTAGATATTGGATACAAGCTGGTCTGGGGCTTCAAAACTATCAAGTGTCACAGTAGATTCCATAATTCCAGGAATTATCTGCCTGAGTAAGAAAACTCAAAAAGGTGGAAAGCTGTTAAAAATTAACTGATTTGATTGATTTAAATCAAACAGTTGGTTGAAAATGGGTTACAGCTGCTCCAGTCTGCCAGTCATATTTGATTCCCAATTGCAAGCTGACCTTGATAAATTGACATAATATGAGAGTCACCAGATATGATCTTATTGATCAGCACAGTCATCAGAGGTTGTTCACACAAGGGTTCTTTGCAAACTGTACTAGATACTTACTTGACAATGTGGAAGGAATAGGAGCCCAGGATCCAGGGAGTATTGCTTAGTTAATTTTTCTGATATATATTGAATAATTTTCCCTGTTTCAACTCTAAGAGTTGAGTCCTCCTAAATTTACTCAATAAAAATCAATTATCCCAAGTTCTAATTTTGATTTTAAAAATGCATCCTGTGATCGGGTTGTTGCGGTATAAACCATACAATCTGATTCTGAACAGAATCATTTCAGGAAGATGGGGCCCAGCATCTGGAACTTTGTCATTGGCGCCGCCAAATGTCAATTTCATGCCAGCCAATTTTGCAGCTCCTCTCCCCATTCTTGAAACTGAAAATTGTGTCACTTCTCAATGCCCTGAATTTTATGCTGAATACACTCTGATTCTCTTGCATTTCATTTATCTAGGGCTTTTTTGGTTGGGGTTAATTATTTTACTGAACCCTAGTATCTCAATTGGAAATTTCACAAAACGGTATCTGAAGCTGTGTTGGTGGTTAATCATTAACTCTATGTGGATTTGGTGGGTGATATCTCGCCACATGGAGACAGCTTCTTATTATCCCGTGATTTCCATCACAATGAGCCCTGTAATACTGGTGGAACCATTTTTTGAAACATTTACTTTGGCAGATCCTTTTGAAGGTTGTGCAGGTATGGATAGCTACTTCTGAGAAGTAAATCTGGGTACAAGAAAATAGAAAATAACTTAACATCAAGGTAAGCTTAGAAGAGTGAGAGAAAGTTCTTTAAGAATTGCTGTGCTCTTTATTGCTGAGATGAAGACCACCATATATCCATGAAGATATGCAGTATTTTGGAAAGGTCCCATCAAAGGCTAAGGGGTTGTCCTACCAATATCCTAGACTGGATTTTATTCTGGAGGCACTATAGGAAGCTTCAGTAATAATCCTAGGGGAAATAGTTCCCAATGAAGAGCAATAATAAACATCATGTAGCCAGAATTATTTTAATAAAGTTGTTGTCTTATCTTAATTTGTAGGTATTTATGTAATTAAAAATAGGGGTTCAATAATTGAACTTTCTAAAATTTTGGCACTAGGACATCTGGTTTTTAGTCCAATTCCTTTAAATCTTAAACCAAAAAACTCTTACAGTAGGTTTCAAACCTGTTGAGATAAATGTATATAATTCATTTTAGAACACATGAACTCAGTCACAAAACGTATTTCAACTGGAACCAGTTGAAGGTTAGTTTACTCAATAAAGCTTCCATTTATATAGGCCGCAAAACAAAAATTAGTCAATCATAAAACAAAAAAAGTCAAATACTGAATTCAGAAAATGAGATAGCAAACACATGGAACTCAAATTCATAATGCACACAATACAGTCACTTGCTGAAGCATTCTTATCAAATTTGATTATGAGTGTGTGGCAAATATTATACAAACAGAGAACGCATGAGGTTCAGTCACAAAAGTGATGAACTCAAACACAAAACAGCTCATTTTTAGAAAATATTGATTGTTTTTAGGACTCAAATTGGAAATAGTGGATTTCAGGAGTGAATACATCAAAATCTATTCAGGGAACTACAGCATTATTTTCAATGTACACACTTCTAAATTTGGCCATTTATGTCTGAGAGACTGTAGCAAATCCAACTGACAAAGTTGGATTCCAAAAACCCTCTATTGGATAACAGATTTTCCCTTTTATGTTCTTTATCCAATCATCTCCCTTATTCCATATTCATTATGGACTTTTTAAAATTTTCCCTAAATACCTACCATGATAGCTCCCTGAGAGTTATCTTGGTTTCCTAAAAAACTATAATAAAAGAGTAAAAACTACAAAAACCCTCAGTTTGGCATAAAAATCAACATTTTGAAATTTGATTTTAAATTTCAAAAAAAAGTTATGCAGAGTTTTTCTCTCTTGTTGTTTGAGGAAATGCTTCAGCTAAGCTTTTACAAGATTATTTTACTCTCATTTGCAATTCTTCTGACCTTATGCAATTGTTACCAGAGTCTGTGGCCATCTCCTGCTTGTAACTGGGTCCTGTCAGCTATGGTCTCCGTGGTTTGGGGCCTGACCTGGTCCACCTTGCCAAATGCCTTTGTGGCAATGCGGAGCACATGCCCCATTTTTCACAGAGACTGGCTTAAAAAGGAGCACACACTTAAATAAAATTAATTTTCTAGAAATATGTCTTTCTTTTCTGTTTAAATAGAATTTTTATTGCTTTTTATTAGTATGAGTTTTCAAATGAAAGTAACACTTAATGAAATAAGCCTGTTGAAAATAGGAGATATCTTTGTTTACAAATTGGCACACCAACTTGTGGTCAATCTAGCACCTGTCGGGAATATTCCTGACAACACTGTGGTTCAGGATGATATTTTGTGTACAATTAATTGTAAAAAACAAAATAAAAAATGGCAGCAGTTCCCCCTTATTGGGGAAACTGCCGCGGAAAGCCAGGGCCAGAAAACAAGAATTAAAAATAAAAATTTTAATTTGGACGGGTTTTATACCCGTCCGCGGGCCGCGCAGCTGGCCGCCAGCCAGCCTTCCCCCACCCACCCACCACTAGCCAGTCCCCCACCCAGGCCGCCAAATGGGGAAATTGCCAAAAGGGGAACCCCAAAAAGGCAATTTCCCCAAACCCAAATGGAGGGGGAACTGCTGCCCAAATTTGGAATTTACCAAATTTGGGAGGGGCTGACAAGCTGCTCAACCCATCCATTCCTGCATTAACTGCAGAATTCAAAATAGGATGCATGAAAGCATCCAATGATACACCAAGCCCATGCAAGCCCAGAGATAACAATTCATTGCCTGCACACCACTACCAATTCCCCTACCAAAAGGGAATTCCAGACAACACCAAGTGTTTGGGGTTCCCTGTCCAGTGTTTTACTTTATTAATGCCACCACAAGGATGATAGTATATAATAAAGCCAATTCACTTGATGGTAGTTTGTGCTATAATTGAGTGAAATTACCCCTCAATAGTATCACATAAATCAAAACCAGAACTTTTACTCTACAAGAAAGTTAAGACACTAAGCTTTGTCTGCCCTTCCCAGGATCAGAAGATGAACCATTTAATCTTCTCAGCTGTACTCACAGCCTGCCTTGGGATTGGGGGCCACCAATACAATCACCAGCATGGGCCGTACAATAAGCCACCCGACAAGTACTTCTACGAGGAGCCAGCACAGCTAAACTCCTCTGAGCAGTACTCCTGGCCCACGCTGGTGTTGCCCCGCTCCACCCAGCATGTAGCTATATACACCTGTGTATACTACATGCTTGCGTATTTTGCTGGTAATTTTGGAAGATTTAACATACACGCCAAGGTCTTCAGATGGATGATGATGGTCTACCCCATTGTGACGGCGCTCACAGGATTCCAAGTCACCAACTTGGTACCATACTTTGCTAAAATACTCCCTCATATTCTGGGGCTTTACAGCACCAGACCACTGGGTTCTCTAGTGCTAGATTGACCACAAGTTGGTATGCCAATTTGCAAACAAAGACATCTCCTATTTTCAATAGGCTTATTTCATTAAGTTAAATGGGGTGCAATAACTGAGATGCTTGGTCTGAGCCAAGCACAAAGACACCACATGTACACCCATTCTGATCAGCTCTGTTGTTGGGATGTGTCCATTTTGGTATAAAAATAAAATAGAATTAAAACAGTTTATTTATATAATTTATTTATCTTAATTTTTATATCTCCATATATAGTATCATGAAACCTTTTAGTCACTACCGTTTATTTCAAATTAGATTTTTAGATTTCTATATTAATTATTCTTGGTGGTAAATGTGCACTGTTGATCAGGAGTTTGGATAAATTTGATATTTTTATTGATTCTAATCCCAAAACAGGTACTCAGAATTTTTATTTCCTTTTTGTAGTCTGGATTGCATCCTTAATTGGGACAAGTTGGTAACAGTATTATAGATTCATTCATGTGTTTTGATATTTGATATTTGATATTTACATTGGCTGTTTCAGTTGCTATTGAGGCTTGTTGTTGGATCAAGTTTGTAACTTTTGTGACTGAGTTTCATGCGCTCACCAAAAACATAGTAAATATAGTAGATGCGTTCTATGACTGAAACTCATGTGTTCTAGTGTTTGGTACACTTGTTGTTGAATTGTTAAGCATTCGTCCCCAGTTTGAATAGGTCGTTGTATGACTGGACATTTTTGCCAAATAGCGCTCATTTTGTGTGAAATTATCTTCTATTTAGATCTATCAAGTTGAAATATGTTTTGTGACTGAGTTCATGTGTTATAAACTGAATAATATACATTTATCTCAACAGGTTTGAAAACTACTGTATTTGAATGGGTGAGGTAAAAAATCAGACTCAAGCTGGAGCAGACCTGACAGCAAGCCTAGAGCTGGGGGAACACCCCATACAAAAATCGGATTTTGCTCGGCATTTCCAAAAATATGGGTTATATATATTTCTGTTTAACCCCTGTTTAAAATCCACATTTTTGGAATGCCGAGCAGATTCCGATTTTTGTCCAGGGGTGGTCCGCCACAACCCTAGGCAAGCCTGTGCAAAGGTGGCCAATAATAATTTTTACACAAATTTTGATAATGGGTTTCAAGCTATAAAGCCACAAGAATTACCAACTTTATTAAGGCTAGACTTCAACTACAACAAGCAGTTATTATAAAAAGCTGTTTAGAGTAGGCTTAATCCAACTTTCCCTTGTCTTTAAATAAGCGATAATAATATCGGAAGTTGAAGGTGCAATGTCAATCTTTGGCGATTATCTTAAAGAACCCAACACTCACGACTCACCGACAACTGAAACATCCGGGTTTGAAGCCATCCTTGATAAAATATCAAAGAATGTAGAGGAAGCTGCTCAAATACCCTTTTCCAAGAGAACTTTGGAATATGATAATCTAAGTTTGAACAAAAGGAGAAACGGTTTGAACTTTCATGAAAGGAATCCTGAAATTAGCTTTGTATCTAATAGTCGCTCCTTTTCCCATGAATACGAAGAGCAACTTCCAAGCTTAGTCAGTGTTCGCTCACCTTATCAAGAAGAAATAGGGTTTTTAGAAGCGCTAAACAATCCCGAGTATTTACAAGCCGTCAAAGATCTGTCTAAACAGCTGGATTCAAGGTATTTATGCTCTTTTTAACTATCCATGTAAAAATAAAGCTACTCGATAGTTTTTTTGTTCGTTATGAGATAGCATATATATCATCTCGAACATTTTTATTTTCCGACAGGACTTTGTGCTGAAATTTAAGGAATGCCAACTTTAGATCTTATTGAGAAACTATAATATATCTATATGCGTTCACTCCCACTAAATTATTTGGTGCTGGAACTAATTAATTAATATATTATAGGTTTTATTTCTTATTTTACATCTTATGAATATTAATTTTTATATCCATTACTCTTATTTATAAACCTTTGTTTTATTTAATCCTCAGAAGTTATACTGTATAAATTTCTTTCGTCTCGAACGAGGCGATTAACCCTAAATATCTTAAGAAAAAGGCAGACTGTTTTCCTTCTCAATAAACATACTGTTGAAGTCGGATTTTTTGTTTCTGATCCTTATGGCAACATTTTATTTTCGAGAAAATGAATTAAATAAAAGGCCTATACTGTTCTGCATCATTTTTTTAGCTGGTAGCGATTATTTAGCTTATGGTTCGTATTGCTTTGAAAAATGACTTAAGAAATCATATATTGAACTTGCCTTTATAGCAATACTTACTCAAGGCTTCAAAATAATTCAGAATCACATGTGGAAAGTGACTGCATAAGCCTTTCTTATGTCATGGATGAGTTTACCATAGCAGAAAACAACTTGACTAGCTACATTGCTAAAGCAAAAAAGTTACTCTCCATTGGGTAAGTCGTAAGGGCTACACTTATTTTTAAAAGACATTTGCCTAATTATCACTAGGGTTTTTCTTCAAGAGAATGATGAGCTTGACGCCATAAGTGAAAAATACTCTGAAACTCTGGCTAATATGGAGACTATATTTGATCAACTGGAGGAAGTAAGTAATTGGTAGTTCTCCTACTTACTATAGATCCAACTGTCCGGGTCCAACCCCCATCAGACATCTCAAGAACTAAATGCTATTACCGACAAGATAACTGAGCATGAAACAGAAATCAGTCAGTTGGAGCTAGCCATTAACGAAAACACCCAAACCTTAGCAGGGCTAAAAAGAAGCGTGATGAATTTAAAAAGGACACTTGTCGAGAAGACGGATTCACTGGCAGAAGAAAAAGTCCAGGTGAAAGAACTCAATGAAGAGATTGCCCGTATCCAAGGGGCTTCGGTGGATCTTGAACTTGAAATGGCTTCTGTTGCTCAAGAGATAGCCGACATGAAAGCACAAAGCGGAAACAACCATCCCATGTTTAAACCATTTCAGAATTCCTTGGCCCAACTACTAGAATACGCCACAAGCCCAACTCACGGAGCTTCTCCTCCTCCTCACATTGACAATCTAGCAAACAAGCTGTTTCATCGAATCGATCAGTTGACTTTAACCTGCCAGGAATTCTTGCGACCTTCTATAGAAAAGGAAACGCAAAGGTACTTTACGACACTTCCTATTCTAATGTTTAAGGGGTTTAGAAAAAGGAATTGTTTCTCGTATTGCAGATATTTCTCTTGACAAAGTTGAGGAACTCAACATACCCCCTACTGCAGTGATAGGGGCTTTTGTGTTGAATAGGCTTCTTGAAGGATCTCAACCATCCTGGGTTGGTTTGGACGGGCTTAAACAAGAAGCCCATGAACAACTGGGGGTTGATTTAGAGCAAGTCGAAGCTGTTATTTTTAACTTATGTGCAAGAGATCTCATCGTCATCAATCACAGTTCTCAACAAGTGTCAATTGCTCCAAATGATTCAGCATAACATACGCTAATAGGTGCCGATTATAAGTAGATTCATATAGCCATGTTGATACTCTCGACGAAAAGCTAAGGAGATAGCTAGGCCATGTAATAAATTGTGTACCTGCACAATGTAGATAGCAGCCTATATTTTTAAGGTTTTTGTCATTGCTTTGGATGATTGATAGACAACCTATAGACTTCAAGCACGGGTAAATTTAATTAGTCAATAAGACAAGAGGGATCGCATACGCTAAGAAGGTTATATTTCAAAATACAAAATAATACAGTAGTTTTATAAACTGTTGAGATATATGAAAATATACCAGCCTAAAACAAAATCAGTTCAGTCCAAAAGCAAAATTCAACTTTTTTTAGTAAAAACAAGTGCTCATTTCACGAGAAAGAGCAATGATGTGCGAAAATGTCCAGACACACAATAAAAGTTGCAAACTGAAACCAAATTTATTTGGAAGTAACAATGACACACCCAATCAAAAAATAAAACGGTTTCAGCCACGCTAAAAAGCTACTATGTTTATCATGGGTTTTAAAACGAAATGAACTCAATCACTGGAGTGAAAACCTCGATTCAACAACAGACTCCTATAGCAACTGAAACAAACAACAAAAACATCACGTATCAGAACAAACCAGCACAGTGGTTCTCACAGCTATTGTGCTACTCAAAAATAACTCAGATCTAAACGGGATGGACTCAGGTTTAAGCAAACTCCAAGCATCAGTGTAAAGTATACCCTCTGTTAACAGGGATTTTGGGTGTTAAGAGATAAAATGGCTCAACTCAGCAACAAACAAACCAAACAACAAGCAAAGAAATTCAAAATACAGTACAAAATACATGGATTCACAAACAAAATGGTTTGGGTTGACCTTGACATACATATGTTAACTATGCAAATTGGTGATTAAATACACTCAGGTGTGGCAAGTAAAAAGTCAATCCAAAAGCAAAACACTATATCAACTCAACCAGTAAAAAAATACCCAGTTGTTGTGTGAAATGAGATGTAAACAATAATGATACCTATCTAGCTAAAATGGGACACATGGAATGAAGTATAAATCATAAAAAAACTTTACAAGTGTCTTCTTTTGCATGAAATCTGGGAAAATAAGATGTAAATTAATTTAGTGATTCTAAAATAGGTCATTGTTGCAATAACTTTGATTTATCCTTCTCAGAAAAGTAATTCCCCAAGTGATTCACCAACTAATCATTAATTTGGTGGCACTCTTATCAATTGTCCATTTATTACAGGGATCAAACCTTTTGAGTCCTAAGCAGAACATTACTTGGATAAGCCTCATGACAGCTATGACATACATGGACAGTGTGTGGCTTCTCACAATACTATATAATACTCTAAACTCATATCAAATAAAGTATCATTCTCTTCTTTATTTTCCCCTTTATCTTGGTTATTATACTTCTCAGAAGTATATAATTGACAGTGGTAGCACAGGTAGGCTATCCACACCTACGCAACTTAAAGGAAAAATTCTTCCAAAGAAAAGAACTCAGCAGATGGCACTCCCCACTGGCTGGAGACAATATGAAGAAGGTCAGGACATCCCCACAGGATTTACTGTGATGGAAATCACAGGATAGTAAGAAGCTGTCTCCAGGTGGTGGGGAATTACCACCCAAATCCACATAGAGTTAATGATTAACCACCAACGCAGCTTCAAATACTGCTTTGTAAAATTTCCAAATGAGATACTAGGATTAAGTAAAATAATTGATCCTAACCAAAGTAGTCCAAGATAAATAGCCTGTGAAAGCATCAGAGTGTCTTCAGCATAAAATTCAGGACATTGAGATAACACCAGAGTTTCAGTTTTGACGGTAGGAGGAACAACTCCAAGATTGGCAGGCATTGAATTAACATTAAGTGGCACCAACAACAAAGTTCCAACTGCAGGGCCCCATCTTCCAGAAATGATTTGGTTGAGAATTAGATTGTAGGGGATGTAGCGCAACAACCCAACTACTGGATGCATTCTTAAAATAAAATTAGACCAAAGGATATGTGATTTTTATTGAGTAAATTTTGGGAGGACTCAACTCTTAAGAGTTGAAACAGTGAAAATTATTCAATATATATCAAAAATTGACTAAGCAATACCACCTGGATCCTGGGCTCCTATTCCTTCTACATTGTAAAGGGAGTATTTAGTCCATATTGCAAAGAACCCTTTAGTGATAAACTTCTGATGACCATACTGATAAATAAGTTCATATTAGGTAACCCTTAAATTACGTCAATTTATCAACATCAACTTACGGGGGGATTGGATGCAACCGGCAAACTGGGGCTGCTGTAACCCATTTTCAATTGACTGTTTGATTTAAATTCATTAATTTGGTCAATTTTGTGAAGGGTTTTCTGGCTTTTTGAGCCTTTCTACTTGGCCAGATTATTCCTGGCATGATGGAACCTATCATGACATTTACTGTCTTTAACAATATCCTTGTACCAACCAAAAAGTACAAAATCCTCAGCTCACAAGGAGTCCTGAACCCGCCTCCAATCCCTGACACACCCAAAGTACACAACATTGTATTTCAATGCCTCTGCTCAGCAGAGATTGGAATGTTCTCAGTACTACACCATGAAAAGCCAACCTCTGGATTCAAAGCACTCAAAATAAGTTTATGCAAGTAGGCTATCTCCAGAAACTCTGGGTTAGTGTAACTGCCTTACATGTTAATGGGGCTGCCTCCTGCTTTGTAAGCAAATGGTTTGACCAACACCCTAGTCACAACAAGGACTAGAACATATTAAAAATTTTCTTCTTGGAAAAATGTGCCATAAAGAACTCTGAAGTTGTGATCAAGACAGAACTCAGAGCCTTTGAATGACAGGAACCATTGAGAAGTACATTGTAGTATATGAAGACATAAATGATTGAGCTCTCAACACCATCAACTTTGATGAGGCTGGACTACGCCTGGACTTTTACAATGGTCTCCCCACACATATCAGACGTCAGTTTGATATGAGCTGCTGCAAGAACCTCCAAGACGTCTTTTTGGAAGGAAAGCAAGCTGCGCAAAAATATGACAACCTGCATGTAACCAACAAACAGAAATAGTGTCAGGAATTCACTTCAGTTTATTCCTTCTAACAAGACAGTAAAAAAGATTGAAAAATATTCTTTTCATTCCTTTGAATTGTCTGCTTTGCCTAAAATTATTGGGTTAATAGGTAGTATAGGTCCTAAGTTACCTGATGCTTATGAACTGATATTTCAATTTGAGGCCTCAACATCAACAACAGGGTTCAAACCCAGGTCTTCTTTACACCTAGCCGGCAGTCATTTAAAAGAGATTGAAGAAGAATTAAAAAAACAGCCAATTGTTACCCTTTGAATGCAAATTTAGCCAATCAGGTGTTACAACGCTTAATCTGTTGGATAATCTAGAGTTAGATGACAAAGCTGCCAACTGTTTGGCTTCTGACTCCATTTTGTCTTTGCTGTTGGCTTCTGTTGCTGCTGCTTCTCCTTCTCCAGTTTTTTCTGGAGAATAGAGGAGATAACTCCAGTATTATTGCTGCCTCTTGCGTGAGGATTATTAAATTAAATAATTATGCTTTTTTAAACATAATGCAGGGAGGAAACTTCAAGGAACTCCAAATTTTAAGTTATCTTAAGTTCTCAATCTCTAGAATCATCTCCAAACTTCAAATCCCCTTTACCTTTGTTCTCCAATATTTTATTATGTACCATGCTATAAAAGGCTGGTAATCTATCTTTGTGAATTTGTTCAATCAATAAAGTCTACATTCACCCAAGTGAATTATTTTCTATTTTAACTTGACTTGAACCCTTATCAATCCTAACCATGAGATTGCCCAAGACTTCCATAACAGAGTCTCTTGGGTATAAATGAATATACTGGATGATCTTGTTGCAGGTGTTACAGGCCACCATTTCAATAGGTACACATGCCAACTCAAGTACTTCTCCAAAATGTTGTAACTGTGCTATTTTAGCAGAGTTACAAGGGGAAAAATATTTAGAAGCTAGATAATAATCTTTATTGAGAGATAAGGATTATATAGCTGAAGTGAATCAAGGATAACAGGAACATGATTTTTGATCACACAGTTGGATGAAAGAAGGGGGTGACTTGATCCTGGTAATGAGTCAAGCGCCAAAACAAGGTATCCACTGTAAGGGGTCATCATCTGTTCATGTTGTTGGATTTGGTAATTTGAGTTGACTTCTTAGTCTGACTTTGAGTGACCAGATAATTGGATTGCAGGTCACAAACCCGCTTGTTTGGAACCTTGCTGGCAGGTCAAGCCTGCTGTTTCAACACCCCCTGACTGAAGATTGGCCTCCTCTGGGAGTAGGTTGTCAGGGAGGTTGTCAGGAGCCTGGGCGCTGTACTGGACTAATTGTTGTTCTGTGGCGGGAAGGGCAGTTTCTTGTTGCTTTTGACTTGCTTTGCAGGGTCTCAGGCAATCATGGTGTAGGGTCTTGTTGTGTTTGCGCTTCCTGAGTCCTTGCATAAGGTAATTTTTATTATTGTTTACCTTTAGAATGATTGCTGGCCCTACTTTCTCTGGTTGTAGTTTGCTTTTATCAACGTTCATGACCCAAACTTTGTCCCCAACTTCATGTCTATCTTGGATGGGGACAAGGGTTTTTTTGCAGACGTTCATTTTCCTTTTCTGTTTGTTTGCTGTTGGCCTCTGTCACTTGAGGGTCTGAGCATGGGGGAACTTCCCTTGGGATTTCCAGTTTGGGTCCTGTCAATGCTTGAATGATATTTGGCTGTATACCAACTCAAAAGGGCTTTTTCTGATGGATCTGTTCACTTGGGTTTGGCACACAAGTAGTGCAGTCAGTAGCTGCTTAAAACAGTCTTCAGTTCTCCCAGCAGTGAGCTTGGCTAAGGCTTGCACGGGGCTGCCATTGAGCCGCTCTACCCGTCCATTGGCCTGTGGGTGGTATGGCGTTGTCACAGTGTGTTTGACTCCATTTTTAGCAAGGTATACATTGGTGTTTTTGGAGATTGATTCTTTCCCTCCATTGGTTATCAGGAGTTCTGGCTTTCCAAACTTGCTGATTATCTCTTTACCAATAAATTGCCATACGTTGTTGCCAGTGTGCGCCCTTACTGCTTGGGCTACTGGCCATCTTGTAGCAAAGTCTATGGCGGTGATGATGTATTTCTTATCATTGTGTTTTCCTGGCATGGGGCCAACAACTCAAGGGCCCATAATTTGAAGGGTAGTTGTATGTGGATAGGAAATACAGACTTTGGAGGGGTTTTGCTTTTGGCAAACTTTTCACATACCTCACATTGGTCTAGGACTTCTTGGACGTCCCAATATAAGGTTGGCCACCAGGCCTTGTGCTTAAGGAACTCATATAGGTTTTGGCTCTTGGTTTGTCTGAGGTCCCTGTGATAGCGTAGGATGGTGTCTACCCACTGGTGCGTGGGGATATAGGGAATGGTAGTGCTGTCAGACATTTTTCTGTGTAGGGTCCCATATATGTCAGCAAAGAGATGCTCATTCTTAATGACTGTTTCTTTGGCTATGTTGGTTGTGCCAGGGGGGAAACCTTTGTCTTTTGTTTGTAGCACCAGGAGAGGCCAGTCTGGGTCGAGCCCATTCTCTTCTCTAGAAGCACAGACATATAGACAGGACAGGACGTCTGCCATGGCAAGCTCAGCCCCAGGCTTGTACTGGATGAGCATATTAAATCTCTCCAATAGTTCCATCCATTGCGCTTGGCGGCACAACAGATTTGCTTGAGTCTTGAAATAGATGAGTGACTTGTGATTGGTTAATGCTGTGAATTCTTCCTGGCATTATAGGTAGCAACGCCATTTGACTAGGCAGTGTACAATAACCAGAAGTTCCTTGTTATGGATAGGGTATTGACACTTGCCATCTGTCAATTTCCCAGACACATAGGCTACGGGCAGGAAGTCACCATCACTATTCTTAATTTGTAGTACTCCCCCAATAAATGCACCTGAGGTGTTGGTTTCTTTCTGGTATTCCCTGTCACGTTTGGGGTATTGTAGGATGGGAGCCGTCATGAGCTTATCTTTGAGGCTTCTAAAGCAGAGGTCACATTGGGGGGTCCACACAAACTTAGACTTGGCGCCAGTTATGGCGGATAAGGGGGCAGTCAGAACGCCACAGTCAGGTATGAACCGTTGTACATAGGCCACCATTCCCAAGAAAGTGCAGAGTTCCAACTTATCCTTGGGTGGTGGCATCTTGCAGATGGCTTGTATCTTTTGGCTGTCGGGTTTGATGCCGTCCTTTGAGACTATATGTCCCAGGAAGGGTAGCTGCTCACGGAAGAACTGGCACTTGGAGGGCTTGGCCAACAGTTTGTGACGTGCCAGGGTCGCAAAGACTGCCTCCAGGTCTTTGTGATGCTGCTCTACCAAGGAGCTATAGAAAATGATGTTGTCTAAGTAGACTAAGGCATTCTTGCCTATGTGTGGGGCAAACACCTCATTCATGAAAGTTACAAAGGTGAACGGGGCGTTTGTCATACCAAAGTTGTGTACCACACACTTGTATGAGCCGTATTTAGTGTGGAAGGCTGTTTTGGGGATGTCTTCCTCCTTGATGCAAATCTGGTTGTAGCCTGACATTAGATTGATCTTGGAGAAGACTGTGGCTCCTCTTAAGGCATAAAAGAGGTTGTCAATCAGTGGTAGTAGGTAAAAATTCTTAATGGTAACTTCCTTTAGGGCTCAGTAGTCTGTGACCAGGTGTAAGGTACCGTCCTTTTTAGCCACAAAGAATATGGCGGCCCCAAAGGGAGACTGTGAGGGGCAGATAAGTCCTTTTTCTAATGCCTCCTTGAGATAGGTGCGCAGGGTGTTGTCCTTGTTTGGGGTCAGCCTGTAGATAGGGCGCGCCTTGGGTACAGCCCCCTTGAGTTGGATGGAGTGCTGAATGTGCTTCTCAGGGGGCAGCCCAGGCAGTGCTTCCTTGAAGATTTCTGGATGGCAGGCCACAATTTTGCAGTCCTGAGGCGTGGAGGTATCCTGGTGATCTTTGGAATGTATGATCTTGTACTGGCAGGAGTCCCAGTCAATTGCCTTCAGGTTTCCCTTCTTGCCCAGGGTCTCTGTGATGTGTACAAAGACATGGTCACATAGGAGTTGGTCCACAGAGTCAGGATAGATCTGGTGATTGACATCTTCACGCTTGATGGTCAACACTGAGGTTGCCCAGTCTATGTGAGGATTGTTCTTTTGTAACCAGTCTAGTCCCAGCACAATGTCAAACTTTGGGAAGTCAATGATGGGACCTTGGATGGTGGAGTGGAGGTTCTCAAGCATGAAAGAGAAGGGGGCAGTTTCCTTTGTCACGGCAATGTGGTGTTCATCAGCCAGGACCACATTTTTAATCCGCAAAGGATTAGTGGCCAGCTTGAACTTATCCACAAAGCTACTG
The DNA here is from genome assembly GCA_014839935.2 of Entomophthora muscae. NCBI lineage: Eukaryota > Fungi > Entomophthoromycota > Entomophthoromycetes > Entomophthorales > Entomophthoraceae > Entomophthora > Entomophthora muscae. The sequence continues at coordinate 96,527 of QTSX02006523.1, read as the reverse complement.
TTGACTAGGGTTCAATCTGCACCCAAATCCAGGAGTGCTGAGCCTGTGTAACTGCAAAAACAGAAAGAATAGGACATTAATTTATTGGGATGTCTGGCAATGATGTACAGTACCAGGTCCTCTGAGGGCACTTGGATCATTGGGTATTGGTCCACGTCCTCATGTTGGTACTCATTGTTGGGCAATTCTGGAGCCGTGTGGGGAGAGCTTGGCTCGCTTAATGCTCTCCCTGGACTTTTCCCTTGTCTTAATTCCCTTGTGTGGCAATGACACGGAAATGGGAAAAATTTGACTGACCATTGTTCCCACTTCCATGTTCATTTGAACCTGTGGGTTTATGGTTGGTGTTATTCCTGTTGCCTCCAGGGGGTGGTTGTGTGGAGCGCCCGCCTGGATGGGAATCCTTGGGTCTTTCTCATTTCCCAGTTTGTGCCTTATGCAGTATGTTAGAGGTTTGTTCCGCTTTCTCTGCTTCACAGTACAAGCTTTGCAGGTTGATCACCTGGTCCAGGTTCACATGCCTCATCACATGCAACTTGAGGGTGTTTTAGTACATGAGGTGTGTGGCTGGGGTGTCAAAAGCCATATCAGATGGTGCACAAAGTTGGAGTCACTTGTAGGCGTGGGTGAGTTCCTTCACGGTGCCTGTCTGGGTTAGGTTCTTTACTTGGAGTATTATCATGAGTGCTGTATTCTTAAGCACAAACCTTACCAAGAAATCTTGCTTGAAGGTATCCCAGTTCTTGTCGGCTTGTTCCTTGTGCCACTTGTCACACCAGGTGCCAGCGTCATGGGTCAGGCAGATGGAGATTTCCGCAATCCAAAACCGTTGCAGGCACTCCATCTGATCCAGCTTGCTCTGGGCGGACTGGATCCATGCGGCAGCGTTGTTGTTGTTGAACCCAGCAAAGGGTTCCAAGGCGGTGCTTTGCAGTCTTTGAGCTACGTAGGCGGGCATGGCGTTTTTGTTGGTTGGTTGCGGAATGGAGGAGGGAGCCTAAAAGAGTCCTTGTGCAGACATGGCGTTGAAGGCAGGTAGTGGAATCAACATATTCTGGTACAGGACAAAGCCATTGGGTATCTCAGTACCAGGGGTGTATGGGGTCCAGTCAGGCAGGAGGCCAGACATAATTCTGTCAAGGATTTGTTGGCTGCGGCGTGTACGGGCAACAGGCAGAATTTATCAAGATAAGGTAGGATGGAGAACCTTCCTGTGCTACCAACATTGTAACTGTGCTGTTTTAGCAGAGTTACAAGGGGGAAAATATTTAGAAGCTAGATAATAATCTTTATTGAGATATAGGGATTATATAGCTGACGTGAATCAAGGATAACAGTAACATGATTGTTGATCACACAGTTGGATAAAAGAAGGGGGTGACTTGATCCTGGTAATGAGTCAAGTGCCAAAACAAGGTATCCACTGTAAGGGGACATCATCTGTTCATGTTGTTGGATTTGGTAATTTGAGTTAACTTCTTAGTCTGGCTTTGAGTGACCCTTGTAATCGGATTGCGGGTCACAAACCCGCTTGTTTGGAACCTTGCTGGCGGGTTGAGCCTGCTGTTTCAACACAAAGGTCATCGCTTGGATAAATCCCAGTGTTGGGTAATTCCAGGAGTCTGGTATACCGCAACTCCCTTGTCCCATAACCTAACTCATACAGAATAACCTCATAGCTACCAGTCTGTGAACATGCCTGCTAAACCACAGGTTTTCTGTCCCTTGGCCCCTGCCTTTCTCTTATGCCACTTAGGAGTGTACTTCTTTTTAGGACAATTCAATCAGCTTTTAGGGTGGTATCACCTATTTGGAGAACTATTTTACCTTGGAATGGTGCCGTCGCCCGTGGGTTCTCTGGTAACTGGTCTAAATTCTTCTGCAATCATTCACCACCTTGAAAGATTACTTCCAAGTGGGTGGGTGCCTGACAGATTGATTGAACCAGTTTTTGAGGTCCTTTTTGGGACCTCAAATCAAATCAAGAACTTAGAACTTAATTACCAGTTAGGAATAGTCAAGACTCTGGCTCTGGTATTTATTACTACCATCTTATGCCTTGCTGTCTATCTAGTTGCCAGATTACTTAAGCAACCTGCCTTGTCTAAGTCCTGCAAGAACAGCCAGGTTCAAACAGTGGTATTGAACAGTATCTCAGTGGCTCAGCCAGAGGATGAAGCCTCCAACAAAATCCTTATGCTCCTTAAATTTTCAAAGTACCTCTTTGAGACTGCTCTCAAAAAAATAATGCACTGATGCTCAGAAGGTTCACCATGTGGCAGAACAGCTGAAAGGCAAGGCCTGCCAGTGGTACATCAAAAGCATCCTCAAAGGAGATGAACTTCTACATGACTTTCCCAATTTTTGCAAGCACCTTTTGTCTACCATTTTACCTAAGCTCTCTACTGAAGAACTCCAGGACCAAATATCCAGATTCTACCAGGGCAATATGGCTACCTCAGACTTTCTTGAGGAATTCACCTGGATCAAAAATGCCATTGGGATGGATAACAAAGAAGCCTGTTAACTCCTACAAAAGAGGCTTTTGCCTGAACTTAGAGGTTTTTTGGCTCACCACATTTTTCTGACCAACTACAATGGGCTTGTTCAAGAAATCCTCTTCTGGGCTCTTCAGGTTAAGAAACTTCCCCCTTGGAAGCCCCCTCATAACAGATGCTGCTGACAAAGAAGAACAAACCTGACACTGTCCCCGCAGGTCTTATACCTAAAGAGGGTGGGGGCTACCAGCTCTCTGATATGGAATGTAAACGCCACATGGATGAAGGTTGCTGCCTGTATTGAGGGAAGAAGAGCCATCAAGCAAAGAATTGCTTTGCCCTGAACCGTGTTCAACAGAATCCATCAGCAGTATTGGCAGCTGCTGACCCAAATAAATCTGCTATTAAGTATTAAGCTTTATTCCCAGTAACAATCAAGACCTCTTAAGGAAGTATTGACACTGGGGCCATGGGTAAGTTTCTGGACCATTCCATCTTAAAGTTATTACACATTGAAGACTACACTCCCTCCTTGGTCCTGTTAGACAACAAGTCTTCAATCCATGTCAATATTATACCTTGTCTTATTGAAACTTCCATAGCTGGTACCTCTTTTATCTTAGGCTATTCTACAATTTGTGGTCTTGCCTGCCCAGTTATTATTAGCTATTAATGGTGTGAGAAAGCCCAAATGAACATCAACTGGGATACACACCAAATTGAGTTCACTAATTTGGGAATCAACTTTTCAGTCCCAATTGGTCAGTACAACACACATGGCCATTCAAAACTAGGATTCCTTTCCAGTCTGGGTCAGACCAAGGGCCATCATAAGGGTTTACTTCCAGAGGAATTGGATCAGTATGAAGGTTAGTTTAGTGAGGCCAGCTGCAATAACTTACTGTATCACAAGTCCTCTGACCTTAGATTTGAGTTGATTCCTGGAAGTGTGCTATCTTGGGGTAAGCTGTATCCAACAAATTGAGCGCAGAGTATTGTGAGAATAGGGGAGCAGGTTAAGAGGAAATAGAACCAAGCTCTCAACCACAATAAAAATTGTGATTTCAGCAACAACCAAAAGGTTGTTGCCAACAATTCCTGGGTGGGTCAAAGGGGGGGAAGGAGTCAACTGAACACTGCAAAGTAACAGATAAAACCAAATGACCAAAATTACTAACAAATTTTGAACTTTATTATATTAGAGAATGATGAAGCAAGGTCTTTTACAACACTTGTATTCATTTAAGGGATGTGATAGGATTGGGGTGGTAGATTGAATGTCACACACCAATTGACCAATGATATGAGTGGATACAAATGCATTTCTTGAGGCATGAAGATCTTGACAAATTTTGAATGGACATAGTCAAAAAGAAAACTGAACCAACTAACATCAGGAATATGCTTTGGATGCAATTACCACTGCTTCCAGCCACTCTTGCACATGATATTTAACCAGAGGTTTCTCTTGGGTGGGTTAGGTGGGGGCATCTTCAGATTAATTCCAAAATATTAAATTGATGGTCTTTCTTGGGCTTTACCAGTAACCTTTTAGATAAATATTCAAACATAATTTGGTAGAAATCACCAAGCATTTGGCAGGAATTGAAGTGGAGGTCTAAGGGGAGACGTAAATTTACACCAAGTCTTTGCTTGACACAATCAAGTCTATTTTGGCCTAATTATTAAATCCTCATTAATCATATCCACAGGTATATTTTAATCAACCTTTGGAGTTAATTAAACCAGTTGCAAGGCACCTAGTACCCAAGATTGATTTGGCCAATCTTACCTCAATTTTGACAGTTAGTAAGGCCTAACTAATAAAACATATTCTATTCTTTTATGAGATCTAGATACTAGTTTCCATTTAGAATCTTTCCTTAGAGAATTCCATCCACCCTTATCTACATTAAATAAACAACAAAAATAGAACAACCTTGTATATTGTCATGGCCCAGAATGCCCTAGGCAATCAGCTAGCCTTCCTAGAGATAAAACAACAAACAGCATGGAAAGCTTTGCCAACTGTCTTTCTAGAAGAAACCCCTTTTTCTGACCGCAAATGGCCAGGGGTTTGCAAGGCCCATGTGCCGCAAACCCTGGCATTGAAATTAAACACAATATTGGGTCCCTTTGCTATCAGGAAATGGTAAATCAGGAAAGCAATTGTTTGGTTGTGCTATTGGGCGCTCAATTGCTTGTGGTTTCTAATAATAGCTGTGGCACCTTGGCATGCTGCAGCCAAACCCCTGACCATGAAGAAACAGCCAATGCCCTTCCCTCCCCAAGTCCCAGTGCGCAATATCCAAGCCATTTTGCAAGTATCACTGAAAATTATGCCACCAGGCCTCTGGTGTCATAAAAGGCTAAGTATTCCTCAGTTAGTATAAGTAGTGAGGAGGAGAAGCCTTCCTGCTGTTGGCATCTTAAAACGGACGGCTTTATGCCCAGGACCCATTATTTTCTTGCAGGAATTATCTATTTTTCACCAATAATATCATTCTGTTGTCAAGGGTCTGGATGTGCAAGCATTCTAGCTACTGCCAGCCTACTTAACATCCAGCCATTGCCTGATTTGGTGCCCTTCTAATATACCGTTTAACATACCAAAAATGGTAACAAAGCAATATCACATGACTGTCCAAGTATCCAGTGGCTTGAACCCATCTTGCACATGACCAACCCCTAGGTTTGATCCAACTAAATCCTTGCCACAGTCAAGTCTATATAAGTCTAAACTATTATCCAATAAAATATACTTCTCTTCTTTCTCAATTACATATTTTAAGCTTCCCCAAAAGGCACTCCTTATCACTGGTAGCAGCTACGGTTTTTTGACCACACCCATGAGAGAGAAAATGACTGACCAAAACCCGCCCACCTTTGCTCACGTACTCAACCAGGCCACATCCCAGGAGACCTGGAAAACGTACTTCTGCGCCCATGACATCAACAAAGTTATATACCTAGTGGATGCACCGTATTCAAAGGTCTGGTCATGCCCAAAGCATGCACCAAGATAATTCAATACAGTCACTCTCTTTAACCACAAACAAACGCACAACCACCTATCACAGGTGAAGTTACCAATACCAAATACATTGGTATTGACAAGTCCTTTGATAAAAATAAAGAAAACATCATCAACTGGCTAGACAACACAGCTGCCAAACTCTGCGCTAGCCGCATCCCCCATGAAAAAGGGGTCTAGGAAGCCAGCAAGCGCCTGTACAAGGCCGCAGCTAACTTGTTTGCCACCTGGGTTGGCTCACAAACTGACAGCCAGCTTGACAACTGGGAAGAGCTCAAATCAGACATCACCCACAATTTCTGCGTCACCAAATCCCTCCAAGTCATCACAATACAGCTCAGTTGTCATGAATGACATTTCAATACTTGTATTGAAACCCCAAGAGTTAAACCCCAGTTCCCAGGAGACCAGTCCAGGACCTGCCAATCCGTTAAAAGACGGGCTCAAATTGGTAAATTACTCTGCGTTCCGCCGGACTACTACAGAGGACCCTCCAAAAATCACTCAAGTCACACAAAGTGGACAGGGGACCGCCCGCTCGTTAAATTGCAAACCCAAGTTAACGAGTTACTCCAAGACCTGCCAGCCCCCCAGAGACAATTCCCCAAATAGTCATCAGATTGATGCCAACCTTGGGCCACCAAAGACCCAAACCTATGCAGAGGTTGCAACTTGCCTTAAGGAGGTTAAGACAAAACCTATTTTTAACCTTGCCAATGGCCACCAGCAACTGCCAGTCTCCCGCCCAGAAGGGGTAGTGCAATTGGACTACTCAGATGACATAGTGAACAGTGGCAGCAAAACTAAGTGTTGCCTTTCCAATTTGCCAGAACAGGCACAACCTGGATCTGCCGCCCTTGAGACCCCAAGCCAAGACCCACGTCCCGCCAGTGCCTCATCTGCAAACCTGAACCCTGCAAAAATTGAAGAAGCAAAGTCCCAGGGTATAAAAACCCTGGTGGAACGGCAAAACCCCCATTGTCATTCTTGATAATAAAGTTTTATGAACCTTTGGTTCAAACAAATCTTACCCTATCTAGTCTTAGTGATCTTCCATCTTAATTCCAGTCAAGTAGACCACCAGGCCGCCGCCCTCCCCCAAGACCAACCTGCCAAATTGTCCCAGGCATTATACTGTCCCCCGGGAGCCCCCTTTAGACCTGTGCATTTTACTGAATACCCCCCCCAACCCGGCCTATTCAGAGTACGACTTGGAAACCATCTTCATTGCCAACCCTTTGGCAAGGACTAGAAGTACGGAGTACATAGGACACAAAGGAAAGAGGGTCAAGATCCCGCCCTTACTGTTCAAAGACAAGTACAATTACCTGCCTGCCTACTTTGTTCCTATGACTCCTCCTTTAACACCATAACCAGACCGCCCGTTGGAACCCACTGCCGCAGCCAAGACCACCTCTACCCAACTGTTTGGAGTACTCTACATTACTTTGACAGGATTGGTAGATTCCATGGTCCCTAACTCCGGACCTTGGTCCTTACTTGGGCGATCTGTATCTTATATTATCAAGTTAGCACCCATTCTATGGGGGGCCCTACCCGCTGGCTTGGCCGTACCTCACCCTGAGCCGCCCAAGGCCTCTACTTACAACTGGCTTCCTGAAATCAATGATCTTCCTCAGAAGACCACTATTGCAGCTTACGTCAATGAATTTGAGGAAATATGTTGCAAAATCCAAAACCTAGCACAAGCTGATAACATACATACCAGAGAATCATTCATCAACAGAATGAAACCCTCTGTTGCTGCCCTCATCCACCCAGAGGCTAATACCTCCATGCTTGTGCTCATTGCAGAAGCCAAGCGCACAGAGAAACACAAAAACATGGAATATGCTGCACACAACAGCAATCACTCCTCAAACAGCAATGGCAGAGAAAACTCCAATGGCAACAAACGCCAGAATACCAACCATAACAACGGCAACTCCAATTGCAACAATGCCAATTGCAGCCAAAGTGCAAACTTCTCCTGTCCCAAGAAAGAGGACACCGCCAAAGTTAACAATGCTGAAATATCAACCTGATATGAATCTGACCCCACATTCTCTGACCTCAAAGGTCTCAAAAAAGAGGAACAGGGAAAAGAGGGGGAACAGGCTTAAGTGCCCCTCTCTCCCCCCCAACTTGACAAGAAACTGTACCAAGGCACAAACTTTGCTGCTCGCATCCCACGTGTCCTGCAATCCTCCATTTTTATGAACGTAAAAATTAAAGATCTCTCACAACTTCTTGTCTATTCATGCACTTACAAATCACATACACATAACATTTTATTTGACTCTGGTGCACAACACAATATGGTTAGAAAACCATTTGTAACCAAGTACAAATTACCAGCTGTCAAATCCAACTTCAAACACGCCAGAATGGCAGATAAATCAAAGGTTCTACTCAAAGGCAAAACAACTCCCTTCAGAATTGACCTCCAAGGCATACAAACGTCCATAAAAGGACTTGTCATGAACAACATAAACTAAAACATTGCAGCAGGCATGGAATGGTTCACCTGAGTGAACCCCAGCGTATGTTGGAAAACAAAAACCATGGCTATCAAACACAACAGAGTCAATTTTAACATCCTTAAAAAACCCAATGACCTCATTCTAAAAGACACAGTATTTGTCCAGGTCATAAACCAAGATGACTCAGAACATATAACCAAAGATAGTACCCTCCACATAATGAGGTACACTGAATTCAATAACATACAAACAACCAAGATCCAATGACCAGAACTTGTGGCACTCCTAAATGAATACATCCATGTATTCAAGGAAGAACTCACTGAGCTACCCCCAAATGGGAGGTCAAACATAGCATTGAACTATGTAAAGCAATGCCCAAACCTGCAACCCTCTACAGACTCTCCCCCATGGAGATAAAAACCCTCAAAACCCATATTGAGGACAAATTAGCTAATGGCTTCATCCGCCCATCAGAATCCCTGTGGGGGCAGCAGTTCTTTTTGTAAAGAAAAAGGAAGGCACTCTGCGTCTAGTAACTGACTACAGAGCACTAAATTCAAGCACAGTAAAGAATAAATACCCTCTTTCACTCATAGAGGATCTGTTTGCAAGACTCTCAGGAGCCAATTTTTTCTCCAAAATTGACCTCACCTCAGGTTACAACCAAGTTGAAGTAAAGGAAAAGGACATACCAAAAACTGTGTTCTGTACGCAATTTGGATCCTTTGAATGTATAGTAATAAACTTTGGGATGACCAACACTCCTGCAAGGTTTGTCACCATGATGAACCAAGCACTAAACGGTCTCTCAAATACATTATGCTACCTTGACAATATCATCATATTCTCAAAAACAAAAGAGGAACACCTCACGCATGTCTGCAAGACACTTGATTGACTCGCAAAAACACAAACTTTATGCAAACCCAAGTAAGTGCAAATTTATGGAAAATGAACTCCTGTTCTAGGGCCACATTGACTCTGATGGTGGCATCAAAGCAGATCCATAAAAAATAAAAGCCATAAATAACATGTAACTCCCCACATCTGTTAAACAAGTTAGATGCTTTCTTGGTATGGTAGCTTACCTAAGGAAATACATCAAAGACTACAGAAAACTAACCGCACCAATAAACAACTTAACCAAGGGTAATACCAAAAAGAAATTCATCTGGACACCAGAATGTGACAAGAATTTCTGATTATCAAACCAAGCTCTGATAGAAGCTCCAATCTCAAAATACCCTAATAACAACATGTGCTACAAGCTTGAGTCAGATGCCAGTGACACTGCCATTGGCACAGTCCTGTGCATCTGCCAGCCAGGGCAGCAAGGCTTCCTTCCAGTATGTCACAAAAGCAGAAAACTAACTAATACTGAGTAGAGATACCCAATACACAGTAAGGAATTGCTAGCAACATACCACTCATGCAAGAAATGGAGATGTTACTTAGAAGGACATTTAAACGTCTGAGTACTAACTGATCATAAATCCTTAATATATTTCAAAACTCAGAACACACTTGCACAGAGACAAGCCAAATGGATGTCCTTGCTGGAACAGCTTAATTTGGACATCCAGTACAAAAAGGGGGCAGAGCTGGTCACGGCTGATGCTCTTTCTAGACTATGTCAGCCTAGAGAGGATCACCCTGACCACCTGGACCCTGACTGGCCAAACCTGTACAACACTGAGTATAAACCCAAAGGGAAAGACCCCTCAACACATCAACTGACCCATGATACATTAGTAAAAAACAAAAAGTATTTCCATGTATCAAATGGCACTGTATATCAAATCATTAGCAACAAACATGTCCCTTACATCCCACTTACAGAAAGAGTTGACATCATATTAAGATATCATTGCCTAATAGGACATACAAAGGCTAACAACCTATACCTCACTTTAAAAGAGATAGTATGGTGGCCCAACCTCAAACAGGATATAGTCAATGTTCTGAAAAAGTGCACAGTTTGCGAGAGATACACCAGTACAAAGGCTCCTCAGCCAATGGTCAACCCAGTACCAGACCCTGAACCATTTAAGGTTTGGGGACTGGATGTAGTGGGCTCCTTCCCAGAAACAAAAACAAACCAATATTTCTTAATTGTAGCTATTGGCTTTGCCACACGCTGGTCCATCTGCTGGGCAACAAAGGACCATAAAGCAGAAACCATCAACTGTTTCATTAACAAAGCAATCATAGCCAACTACAGCACTCCAGACTACATCATAACTGATGGAGCAACCGAGTTATCAGGTCACGTAGTAAACAACAACTTGAAATTTAAAAACATTAAACACTCCACAACCTCTCTGTACAGGCCACAGGTCAACAGCAGAGTGTAACGCCTCAACGGCAGCCTTATCAGGACCCTAGAGAAAATAATGGATGGCAAAGCCAAAGACACATGGCTACTATACGTGAAACATACATTACTAGTATCCCAAGTCCGCACCAATCAAGGAACAGGCTATTCACCATTTGAACTAACCTACAGGTGCAAACCAGAAATAATCACCTGCAACAAACAGCCCTACATAAAGATCCCCCGGGGAAACCCCCACAGTAGAATAAGCACCAAATCTACAACACATCCACCTCAAAGCTAAAATAGCAGAAATAAAGAGGCTCAAAACACAAAAGGTAACCTCTGCAGAGGAACCACTTCCCATTGACTCCCCTGTCTGGGTTCTAACTGGCAACAGAAAGAAACTAGACTCAGTACACCAGGGACCAGGAAGAATCATCAAGTACAGACCAGATCACAACACCTATCTAGTAAAATTCCAAGGTGTCAAAACCCCAAAATGTCAAGAAATACCACAGAACCTGTCTCCACCTCAGTAAAGAAGAACACTCAACCAGACTGGTTCCAACTAGTAAACAGCTCCAGGAGCATCAGGCGGCAGCCGTGAAAACAAAGCCCCCTCCTGATGCACCAGAGTAACCCCTTAAGGGGAGGTGTCAAGGGTCTGGATGTACAAGTATTCTGGCTACCACCAACCTACTTAACATCCAGTCATCACCCAATTTGGTGCCCTTCCAATATACCATTTGACATACCAAAAATGGTAACCAAGCAATATCACATGACTTTCCAAGTATCCAGTGGCTCAAACCCATCTCACACATGACCAACCCCTAGGTTTGATCTAACTAAATCCCCATCACAGTCAAGTCTATATAAGTCTAAAGTATTATCCAATAAAATATACTTCTCTTCTTTCTCAATTCCATATTTGAAGCTTCCCCAAAAGGTGCTCCTTATCACTGTTTGCATCTATTTGCAAATCCACTCCACAATACAACAACAACTATCCTTTTCCTCCTGCCGCTGCTTTTGTCCACCTGGTTACTCCACCTTGCGCCATTGACTTGGAGTTATTTCACCCTCACCACCTGGATCTTCCTCCTGGCCGTTTTAGAGGCCCAATTCTAACTATCATGAAGGAGATCCCCTCCACTCCCCCTTGCCCAACATGATTCCTGTCCAAGTCTTCAGTAAGTTGAGGTTCATCTAAATTACTGTATTGGGGCTTTCCAACCAGGTTGTGCCCCATACTGGAAGTTGGTGCCCCCTAGCCACTGCTTTGAATTATATTGTCAGGATGACACCAATTGTGTACATGGTCTTTCAGGCCTGGCCTGCTTCCCCTGTGGGAGTCCAGCCAGACTCTGGTATGGGCTGTGCCACATATCTTGAAGTATTTATTTGGCTAAATACCAAAAGTGACTGTTGTTTGGCCACAAACTACCTCCCCAATGGGATGAGTGTAGGTACTGGGGTTAAACGTATGCACCATGGCCCACTTGGCCTGTGCAGGGCAAAAACAGCACAGCGTAACTCCTGGCTACTTGTCACCCACACGGAGCTGGCTCAGTACCAAGCCTGAATCCATAACACTCACGGAAATTCCCAAGGGTCCACCTTTCAGCACCCTGGGGGAGATGTTGCAGCATCTTTAATTTCTCCCTCTTGGGAAAGTGATTCCCCAGGTGATTCATTAACCAATCATTAAGTTGGTGGCACTCTTATCAGTTGCTCATATATTATGGGATCCAACCTTTTGGGTCCTAAGCAGAACATTACTTGAACAAGCCTTGTGACCACCATGACCTGCATGGACAAAATGTGGCTCTTGTGATACTATGTAATCCTTTAAACGCATATCTGATTTAGTATTGTTCTCTTCTTAACCTTCCTTTTTATCTGGTTTATTATACTTCTCAGAAGTATATACTTGACATGTATACTGTAAATTCAGAACCTGAACGTAAAAATGCGGGATTGTCAAATCTTTGGTCCAAATTTTGAATCAATTTTGCGGGATGGCCTTTTTTAATTAAATTGATTTTTGTGAGTATTTATTTGAATATTTGAAAATGCGGGAACTCATAGACACTTTGCAAAGTTCAAGTTGAGCTGCATATTTCCTATGGACAAAATGAATTAACTGGAATCAGATTTGAAGCGTTCAAATCCATCAACCATTTTCATTAAGTTTACTATGTTTTTTGAAATTGCGGGATTGTCAAATCCAAGAACCAAATTTCAAATCACTTTTTAATGCCACTAGTAAACTCAGATATTAATTGCAGGAACTGGAAATTAAATTGAATGTACAGTAAGCACACTAGGAAACACCAACCCAAATCAAAAAGCTCCACCACAACTAAAATCAAAATAGAAAAATTCAATCTCATTAACCATAATTAGACATAAAAAGTTATTAAACTTTAAAATTATCCAAAACCGGAAAGTATACAATATTATTCACTTCAAATCACAGATATAGAAACTCTGCTACTATTCAAGGCTAAATCAAGAGAAAACAACTACCCACAACTAAACCAATAACTCCAAATAAATACATATTTAATCTAAAATATTTTATTTTATTTTATTTTTATGGACCGTCAATTGCATTCTCAACCCGCTCTTGCACCAGCCCGCGGGGCAGCCTGTCCACGAGGGCGTCCCAGAGGGTCCAAGAACAGACCCAGAACCCAACTCAAGGGGAGTCATGCCAATACACAGGCCTCCCAAGGTGTCATTGCCAGCCAACTAGCTCCCGCGTCCCAGGCCCAATCAACCAGCTTGAATCCCAGGCAGAAGCCACTCTCAAGGCCTGCCACAAAAGTCTCCTACACCAGGGTCACCAGGAACACTGAGGTTACTTACACCTCCACTGTGTACCCAGTTGTCACCTGGCCCTGCACTCTTGACCCAAGAGTTGCCACTTTCTGCCCCCGCGTCTTTGATACCTCCTATGAGCCATTGGCCACCACTGAGGAGCCATCTGCGCCTGTATTGTATGCCACCATTGACAGTGCCAGCGCAACCAAGCGTGATCCCACCTTCTACACAAAGGTCCCCATCCCCTGTGCTGAGCCTGGATGCCATGGTACCTGCCAAGGGCCGGCGTCAATTGACAGATAGTGAGCGTGAAGCTCTCCTCAACTGCTTAAACGGGGGAATGGCAGTTTGGGATATTGCGTCCCAATTTGGTGTCACAGCCAGGTACATTGCCAACATCAACACCAAGTATGGCAACCCCAGGAAAATTGCCAAATCCACCAAGGCTAAGCTGCAGCCAAAACTCTTGCAGCCTGTGCACATCAACACAATCAAGCAGTGGGTAGCCAGGGATTGCCACCTGGACACGCTTGCTGTCCAATCAATGCTTGCCACAGAGTTTGGGCTTTCTGTTTCTAAAACCCTTGTTTACAAAACAATGGTTGATTTGGGCTTCTCTTGGAAGGTGCTTGGAGTTTCTCCATACAACAGAAACAGTGAAAAGACCATTGAGGATTGACACATTTATGCCGAGACATATCTGGCACTAAAGGAGACTGGCAACGTACAGTTCTTCTACATTGAAAAATTGTCGTTTTCCTCCTCACTCAGGTCTAGGCATGGGTGGGTTGAGAAGGGATCCAAGGACGGTGTAGCCCATTGTGCAGCTGTCTGTTCCCAGACCTATTCCATTGTTGTGCTTCTTGGTCCTCGCAGGTTGGACCAATACCAAATGATTAAGGGCTCCCATAACAGCAGGACCTTTCTCAATTTTCTCTGAGCTGTCAAGGAGTACCTGCAGATTATTACAGCGGCACAACCAACATTGTTGTGCTTGATAATGTCAGGCTCCACAAAGTGGATCTGGTTGTGTCTGAGTTCCCCCTATTGACAAGAATAGCCACTCCTCCAGCCACTGCCTTGCTGATTGTCCAATGAGACTTCTCTTCCTCCCGCCGTATTCCCCATTCCTGAATCCAATCAAGGAGGTGTTTGGTTGGATCAAGAATAAGGTGAAACAAGGCCTTCCGCAGGACACCGAGGACCTATTCAATATTCTTGAGGTCAGCCAATTTGTGATGTCACCTGATGTGGTTGCGGCTTTTTACAAGCACTCAGAATCCTTCCTCCCCAAAAACCTGGCCTCTGAGCCAATCAGATAAATGGGCGCCCAGTTTTATTTATTTTTATTTTTATTTATTTTGTTTTTATTAGGACTCAAATTATTGTTTATATATAATAACGGGACGTTTGATTGTATTATAGACATTTAAGAATACTAGAAAAGGTAAGTAAAATTAATTATACTAGATAAGAGGGATTTATTTTTTTATGATGCACTGAATATTATTGGCTTTTGCAGTAACAAATAAATAAATAATTAAAAAAGATAGAAAAAATAGTTTATTTAAATAATTGTGAATCATTTTGGTACTTTGACTTTTCTAGGCCACAAATTAGACCTTGCGTGTCATCATCTGCTCCTTGGTATTTCAGTGCTACTGTAGCTACACAACACAGCAACCAATGATTTTTATGTACTCCTTACTAATTTGTACTTAGGACGCAGTTCAAGTATATTAAATATGTTTATCAAATCAAATTACAAGGGAAAGGTAATTTGAGTTGTAAACAATCATTTGTTTAGAACAATAGTGGAGCAGGCTGCATGATGCAGATAAATTCAATTCTCCATGTTTATCTTTGTGATAAATGTACCCATACTCAACAAGATAATAAATAATAAATAAAACATTTTTAACTTATTTTTAAATATTTGACGTGGTTGCAACTTTAACTATTATCTTGTAATATATTTAGATATATTAATACTATAATTTACCTACTAAAAATGAAAATAAAAAATAAAATTTTAAAATAAAAATATAATTAAAAATCTTAAAAGTTTAATAGTAAAGGTTAAATATTCAAAATACACCAATTTTTTTATTTAATTGTGATTTATTCAATACAGTAGTTTTAAAAGCTATGGCGACAAGCGAAATGAACTCAGATTTAAACAAAATCCAAGTTGCGCAAGATTCAGGATTCAAATAATTTAAATATTGTCAGTTAATAAATGAAATGTCAAACCAAAAACAAAATTTCACTTGCCCATTATACAAAATTATATCAAACATCAAGTGGTGTAGTTCAACCCACAAACAAAATGAACTGAAGCAACAAGTGAAATGGATGGATGCTATTCTGGAGTATATTATAATCTAATCAGGATTCATATGAGACTCCAACAGAAGGACCAAAATGAAACAAAATCTGAGTAATCTAGAAGTGAGATTCCACAAGCATAAAATAAAATGAACTCATACAAGACTTGTAGTATGAGCAGACTAAAATAGAAAAATAACAGTTTAACAGCCAATCAACAGCTATCCAATTTAGAGAAAGAGGCATTTTATTCATTTTCATGGATCCTTATTTGTATGGAATGGTTTTGAGAACCTTCTGAATATGGACTTGAGATTGCAATAAAAATAATTCATTAAGTTTTAAAATTTCTACTTTTAGTGATTTTATCCTAAACTTTTTACAATGGTTTTCAATAGCAACATCTTCAACCGCGCCAGCAGAGAGAGTCAAGCCAGCTTCTATGGAGGCAAGGCTCAGAACGTGGAGGCACCCGTTTATACCCAAGCCTTTGAGGTGGGTAACAAGGAAGCTGACCTGTTACTGTCCCCCGACCCATATGGCTTTGACTTGTTTGAGAGTCACTTTGCGTCTAGTGCTGCCCCTGCTCCCACACCCACTCCCGCACAAGCTGCCCATCAACCAACCAATCAGGATGGCAACCTCAATTTGGAATAACTTCCTGCCATCGTCCAACCTGCCCCTCTCTCAGCCAATCAGGCTTCAGCTCCCCCTGCCCAGCGCCCCAAGCAACAAATCATCACCGCCCAAATTCTTCAGGAAATTGTGGCACTCAACCTGCAGGGTCTGTCCTGGGATCAGATTGCTGACCAATTGCAATTTACCCGAGCTACTGTCATGCAGGAATTCAACAGCATGATGAACAGGGGGAATTGGATCAGGGCGGCCAAGAAGCCCAGGAAGGCCCAAGAGTCCCAGATAACTGAGGCATACCCAATAATGCTTGACCTCCTCCAGCGGGACCCCAAGCTTCCCTTGATCCAGGTCCAGAAGCAACTTGCTCACCATGGCATTTGGGTGTCTGAGCGCATGGTGCAGCTCTGGATGTACGGGAAGGTGGCTTCTGTATGGGTTCTTACCAATTTTGCTGGCAACCAATGGGATGGCGCTGAGGATTCCCTGTATGATCCCGCCATTGAATCCACCCTGGTCCATTGCTTGACTAGTCTGTCAGATGATGTCATTTTCATCTCCTACTACAAGCTATCATTAGCTTTTGATGACTTTGGTGAGCAAGGAAGAGCCGCCACTCAAAAAGGAAGGAAGAAGGTCAATAAGGGGACATTTATTGGTGCATTTCTGGCTGTGTCAGCCAAGGGTTTTGTCTATTATCGGACAAACCCTGATTTTGTCAATGGGTACTCTTATGGCCACATACTTGGTGGATTGCTCGACTCCTGGGATGGCTCAAATTCCAAATACCGGGTTTTCTTGAGCCACCAGATGGAGGGAAGCTCCACTGCCCTCAAGGCCATCCAGGGACGCGGGCACCAGGCCTCAGTCTACCCTGCCAGCCATGCTGACGTCCATCTGGGAGATGTGGTCTTCTTTAACATGGGGTCCACACTACGGGAGTGCCTCCCTCAGGCTTTCAACAACCTCTATCTTGGGGTCCTTGATCACAATTTTCTCTTTGGTTGCCAAATGGTGGCTGACTTGTTTGCGCAAATTGTTTTCCATGTGAACATGGGCAGCCAATTACGTAAGGATAAGCGCCTTCCACCTCAGGTAACTGCCACTTACCAGCCCATCCAGCCAATGACCAATGAGGAGTACAACGAGCTGTATATGGCGGCCATCACGCAAAATCCTCATGCCTCCACCCCCACCACCAACACCCCTAACCCGCAAGCCCAACCCACCCAATCCCAGACCCCCCAGGCCAGCACTGCCTCTATGTATTCCTTCCCATGTTATTCTGCCTCCTAGGCATCACTCCCCCCACCTCAATAAACCCCCTGTTGCCAAACATTTTATATTTATATTATCTTTTTTTGAATTTCAATTGTTCATATGCTCTTTGTTAATAGTTAGTTTTATTCTTTATATTCAGCTTATTTCTATAAAATCATATATTTACTATGGTGTGTATCTAGATCCTGTACACAGTTATTTTTAGCACCAAACCACAGCCCCTTGTGAAAACATTAACAACAATTTGGTGATCAGCTAAATTTGAATTAGAAAATTATAGTGTTAACTGTTTTTAGATAAAGTTGTTACTGATCTGAATTCAAAACCTTAATGATAAACTTTAAGCCAATCAGGAGCCAAGTGATAAAGTGATTGTTGTGACATAAAGGGTCATTCAATAATTCTTTGATGCATGTGTGCTAATTAATATGATTAGCTGGATGTTTTGCCATTGTACGCCATTGCCACTGTGGCAAGTTGTTGATGGACTAGTGTTAACTCAGCGGCTGATTGGGCACTAGTCCATCAACAACTTGCCACAGCGGCAATGGCGTACAATGGCAAAACATCCAGCCAATCATATCAATTAGTGCACATGCATTAAAGAATTATTGAATGACCCTTTATGTCACAACAATCACTTTATCACTCGTCTCCTGATTGGCTTAAAGTTTATCATTAAGGTTTTGAATTTGGATCAGTAACAACTTTATCTAAAAACATTTAACACTATAATTTTCTAATTCAAATTTAGCTGATCACTAAATTGTTGTTAATGTTTTCACAAGGGGCTGTGTCAAGCGCCAAAAATAATATAGTAACCAGGGAAACAATGCCACACAAAGCAAATGACACATATTGAGATGTATGTAAAACATATACAAAATGGGTAAAAAGATGGGATAATGTAGTAAATGGGAAAGTAAAAAGAAATAAACAAAGAGGCAATTGTATCAAATAATACAGAATTTATTGGGGCAAGAGCTATAAAAACATATGAAAAGGTTAGTAAAAAGTCAATGAGCAAATTAGAAAATTTTCTAAGAGACTTTGACTTGGCAATTGCCAAAATCAAAGAAATTGACTGCAAGGTCAAGGAAAAGGTGAAGTCTGCTGTCCTTGAAGGGGACAAAATCAAAAAGGTGTCCGCCAAGTCACTCATGACCAAAATACCAGACACACCTGAAAAGACAATAGAGCACCTACTTAATATACAAAAAACAGTGGTTGAGGGGCTCCAGTTCAAGTCCTTTGCACTCTCTGTGCCGTCTGTCTGGACAGATGACCCTGAGATGTACGCACATCTCAAACCCGCCAAGAGGGCCCGCAAGGAGGACACTGAGACGCCTGCACAGCTGCTTGCGCCAAGGATGGCAAAGCCTGCCAAAGCCGCCGACAAAGAAGAAACCCAAGAAGGTACCTAAGAAAATAAATTTAATAAAAATTCATAAATACTTACCTTTTTTAGAAGAAGTTGATGGCAAACTCTGCCAGGTCCTGGTTCCTTTTGTTCCCCCCATGTTCTACTAAAATTTTGCCACTCACATGGCAAAGCAGCTTTCCCTGTCCCCCCTGTCTTGAAGGAGCTCAAAGATAGGATACATGGTGCATTCCCAATGTCCAGGGAGGCATTGGCTGGGCTAACGTATGAAGAGGGGTCATCCAAGTGGGCAGTTACTGCCTACAAGGATGCTCAACTGGTTTGCCTGGACCTGGTTAACCTCAGTGGAGTTTACTGTGTAAACTCCATTGAGCTTGTTTGGGACGTCCTGGCAACGCTCCCATTCAAGGATATACCAGAGATGGGCCGGGCCCATGCGGCTGCTTGCTTCTGCTTCCCGGTGGAGCACACCCTGTCCTACTTGCTGGAGAACTTTGGGCGTGCGGTAGAAAAACTGGCTGTTGCGGATGCAACAGCCGTGAAGAAGACTAAAATCCTCCTGGCAGACTTCAGGCTGGCCTGGAGTGTTGACGAGACGGGGGTCCCAGAAGCTATGGATCTTACCTTTGGCAAAACAAAACACAAGAAAAAATAAGCGCAGTATACAATAAGCTGTGTGAGTTTACAGAAGCCTTTGCTGGGCAAAGGCTTCACTTGGTGGTTTACCTGGGGTTCCTGTTTTACTTCAGAATGAGCGCCAGCGTGGAGGACCTGGACGGGGTCCTTATGGGGATTGACGAGGCCCAACTTGCTCTTGACGGGAAAAAAGTCCCCCCAGGTTACAACTCAGTTGACCATGTTATCCAGGACACCCTGGTCCTGGTAGGAATCTACGGGTTTGTGGCCCCGCCTGAGAAGCTGCTGCTTCACTCCCACCTCACCATCCTCCCTTTTACCAGCAGGCGAGAATATTTTAACCAGGGTGTATCCACCGTTCACGGTGTGGCGGTGGAGGTTGTGCGCCACCTCCATCGTGGGGTGGGTACATACCACTGAACTCACTATAGGTGATCTCAATAAATTCTCTCTTCCAAATAATTCCATTGCAATTTATAATATTTTTATTTTAATAAATTTTTCTAATTCTTATTTTAGCAAACAAGATCTGCAGAATATATCCCAGAGAAGGTCTTAATAAAAGTATAATAATATATTTCAATAAAATCTACTTCTGATTTGGACACATTACATTAACTTTTTTTGATTATTATATTTATTTTCCAAATGTGATATTAATGTGTTTGCGTAATCCAGTATCAAGCATTTGGGATACCCTTAGATGGCATAATAAAATAATATACAATAAAATAAATGAATTACTTACATCTATTGATGGATCTTCTGAATGTGATTGCGGGCTTAGAAACATCTAAATATAAAATGATTTTTAATAAATCTTGAATAGTAAATTAGAGAATATAAAAAAGTCAGACAAGCTAAGCCTTTAATTGATTGGCTGGTTTGCAAGGCATGTGGGGATAAACAAATCAGTGTAGCCATAGAATTTGGCCACAGTCTCAGCTGGGAGGGTATGGATCCCGGCCTGCAGCAAATCAAAAAGGACCTCTGTCCCAGTTGGGGTTTCTCGCTTGACAACTTGCTTGAGCCACCCAAAGACTTCCTCAATTGGATTTAGGAAGGGTGAATAGGAGGGGAGGAAGAGAAGGCACATATTTGCTGTGGCCAATTGCTGGGGGCCCACTGCAATGCTTGTGTCAATTGATGGAAATTCTTCAAGAATATCTGCCACCTTGTGAAGACCAACATTGTCCAGCACAATGACATTGGTGAAGCCCGGGCTTGTGCGCCTCAGGTGCTCCTGGACCAATTGGAGGAATGATAGGAAGGTCTGGCTATTGTGAGATCCCAATATCATTTGGTAGAGCTCAACCCCCTTTGGACCAAGGAGAGCCACCATCAAATATGCTGTGGCGCGGACTGCAGCACGCCAAGCCATCCCGTCATTAGAGCCCTGGGGACATACCCATACTCATTGCGCATTGACAAGGCAAATGCTGATTTGTTGATGTAGTAAAATTTGATTGTCCCCTTGGCTTTTAGGGCAGTATACTCCTCTGCATATTTTCTCCGGGTCTCAATATTGGCTGGGCTGTTCCAATTGTATGGGGATATCCCGAGTTTTTTCCAGGAAAATTGCATTCCCTTGACCAAATGATAATAGAAGGAAATTGAGGCCTTGACCCCAAAAGCGGACTTGACCATGGCCTGTATATTTGCCAGTTCAAGATGGCAATCTTGGGTTATCCACTGGCGGATTGCCCATTTGTGCTCCTTTGTGAGCATGGTTGACGCGCGCAAGGATTTCTCTGCAGCAAGGACTTGACCCGTGTTGAGGAACTTGTTGAAGGTCTTTGAGGCGTACTTGGGATCCACCCTGACAATGGCTGCGGCCGCCTTGTAATTGCCTGATTCACACATTAGATTAAGCAGGATGATGCGTTGGATGTCAGGGATGCGCTTCTGAGTGGGCTTTTTAGCGGTGGGGATTGACTCATTGGCATTGGGCAAGGCACAGGGCATAGGCACCTTGTTGTAGAAGGCTGCAACTTTCTTGCGCACCAGTTGTCCCTCATCAGTTTGAAAGAACTCGGGCTCCTTGTCATCCTCCTGATTGCCATTGCTTATGTATGGCTCATAGCTAGTATCAAGTACAGGCTTCACCTTCTCCAGCATTGCTGACGGGACCAACTCTTGCCGGTACACAGCGTCAAACACATACGAAGTAAGTTCTACCTCCTTGTTTCTAACCATTTTGGTAGTGGTGACCTTGGTGGGCTTCCGGGTCAGCTTGGGGACCTGAGGGTTTATGCTCTGCACCCTAGCAACTTGTGCTCCTTGAACCAGCTGTGTCAGTGCAGCGTCATTATGGAACTCTCCTCTTCCGCCTCCCTCCTGAGTAGGCACTTGTGTTGTACTGAGTCTATTCTTTGACCTGCGGGGGTGATCGTGACCGCAGCGCACAACGGGTGCATTGGTACTCTGGTGTTGTGTTCCTTTCATTTTAAAATTTAATAAAATACTAAATAAATTTTAATTAAGTTACTCCCTAATTTTAATTTTTGCTTTTATCTGAATATGGATATTTAATTAGAGGTTTTCCCACCCAATATCCCAATTATAGATTTTTTATTTCTTAATTAGTTGTTTCTGGTTTACAACGCCTATTTTTGAATACCCAAAATAATTCCCACCTTTTTTCCCAGATTTTATGCCAAATATAAGCACCCAACACAATATTTTTAAAATTTATGTTTCAGATCTTGTGTCTTATTTTAGATGCCTTGGTATCATTCTTGATTTTAATCCATTGCACAAACTGTGTGAGTGATTTTGTTTGTGGTTTGAGTTCCTATTGTGTTTTGTTTTTGGATTGAGTTTTGACGCACCATGTGTGGGTGTATTTCTTCACCAATTCACATAGTAAACATATGTACACCAAAAGCCAACTCACATCATTTTTTTTGTGAATCCATGTATTTTGGATTTCATTTTGAATGGTTTCGCTTTGCGCGTGAGTACTTTGTTGCTGTGTTGACCCATTTTGCCTATTAGCGCCAAAAATCCCTGTTAACAGAGTGTATATTTTAACCTGCTAGTTGAATTTCGTTTAAATCTGAAATAATTTTGCTTAAATCTGAGTTCATTTTGCTTGTCGCCATAGCTTTTAAAACTACTGTATTAAAATATTAAATATTTTTAATAATAAAATATTTAATATTAAAATATATAATATTAAAATATTTTACTATTATATATTTTACTATTAAAATTTTACAAGTAAAATTTTAAAATAGTGAAGTATTTAGTATTAAAATATTAATATTTAAATTTTAATATTTAAAATAAAATAAATTAAAAATAAAAAATAAAAAAGTTTTTTTTGCAAGGGAAAATTATTTATTGGGGGAATGCGAGTTGCAAGGGGAATGTGTTTATTCTGGGGAATTATACCTCAAAATTAAATTTTCAGCCAATGCATCTAATTGGGACCACATACTCTTCTGTATGTGGTGTATGACTCTGGCGCCAATTGCTAGGGGAGTGGCGCTCAGCACCCCGGTGGTGGCCGAACGTCTTATAAAAGGCAGACAGGTGAGGGAATCAATCAGCAGGTTTTTTGGGGGGCACGTAGTACCCGTATAGTGTTGCCAATGTGAATGAATCATAGAGGATGTGCTCAACTGTCCTGCATCCCTGTGGTGTTTTCTGTCTGTTGAGGGCTATGCGGCATATGTCAATCTGTATAGGTACATCTTCTAATTTTTTCACATTGGCTTTCAGTATGCAATGGAGCAGGATTCCCAGGTACACCGCGACGTGGATCCTTTGCGAGGTATATTTCTCTGAGAACATGCATAATTTTTTGAATGTTTGTATTAACCTATTTATATAGGATGTTTGGTTGAACTTGAAGAGGATACCGGGGCGCCTGACTTGAATCTGCCCCCCAGGCCTCGGTGAACGATATCATTAAAGGTTTAAAACTATTCATGAGGACTGCATCCCTGACTTTATTTGATAGAGCCTTAAAAATTTCATTAAAAATTGCTGATTTCAGATATTCATTTCCTATTTGAAAATTAGTCTTTATTAAACTTTTTCTGTATTTGTTGATATTTGAGAATGAGAACCTTTGAACACTTTCATATATGTATTCATCAAAGTTCAGTTTCAATCCCCACAAATTTAATTCATTTATTTTATTTTGATTTCTGATCCTAATTTGTAGGCTTCTCTTATCCATGGCGAGCATCCTGTGGGTGGTTGATATTCCCTTATTTGAGCTTCACTATTAAATAACATATTCATATTCTGCTGAACTATTTTATTTATTTGATTTTTATTTATTTGTTTTATAGGGGCCACCAGAGGCTGGTAGCCCCCATAAAACCAACTCAGCGTAAAAGCCGCCACTTCCGCAACCCCATCCCCATCCCTGGTGATGACTAAAATAAATATAAGTTAAACATAAAAAACTTATTGATTGTTTCCCCTGTGGCCCCCTCAGCCACAGGCGCCATATTGGCAAACTTCATGAGCGTTGGATGCTCTTCATTAATTTTCTTAGGCTTAATTTTTCTTATTCTTCTTGCAACTTGTGCTTCCTCTTGATTTTCATTTGATAAAGCTTCTGTATTTCTTGATGCGCTTCTGCTTCTTTCTTGTGTTTCATTTTCATCTGTTTCCATTTGGTTGGTTTCCTCTTCATTGGTGTTGATTTCCTTTTGAATTTCTATTCCTTCTATTAGTCTGATCTTCTCATTGTTTTCTTTGGCCCCCTGCCAGAACTCCCACAAATTGTATCCCGTGTTGTTGAACTTTAGACTTGATAAAATAGTTCCCTGTAGATTAAGTAATTTTTCTTTATTTCTTTCATCTATAATATTTCCCAATTTGTTCAGAGCATCTTCTTTTGGTTGGATCAGTGGCTGGCCCTTGTCCCCTAGCTTTCCTGTCACTATTTCTCTGATGTTTTTCTCAATTTCAACAACCTTTTGCAGGTGAGCTTCTAATTTGTTGATTAAGTTATAGATTGATGACATTTTGTTTAAATTCCATTGAAAAACTGGCTTTTATAGTACTATATTTGACGCATACATATTTTTGTCATCATCTTTAATAAATTGAAGACAATAAACATAAATATTGCATTAGAATATTGCAATTAGACGTCAACTATTGATATTTTGATATTATGTGCATAAATCAATGTATTTAGTTTAATAAAATTCATTGTAAACGAGGCCTGTTCATTTTAATTTATTTAAATTGACTGTGTTTATATTACAGAGCCATTAACGCTTAGTACAAATATTAATAATTAGTGCATTTTACAGCCTGTATATTTACCTATTGGTAATAATTCTGTAAACTTTTCAGTTGGATTTTGCGAGGTAATAATAATGTATGTGTTAATAGATTACTGTTTATTGTCATTAATTGGCTGATTTTCTTTGCTGTGGCAATTGTGCATTTTCTGATATTTCCGCACAAGTATCCAATTGCCTGTGCAATTGGATGTGAAGCCAACCAATTGGATAATAGTGCAGAAATATCAGAAAATGCACAATTGCCACAGCAAAGAAAATCAGCCAATTAATGACAATAAACAGTAATCTATTAACACATACATTATTATTACCTCATAAAATCTGACTGAAAAGTTTATAGAATTATTACCAATAGGTAAATATACAGGCTGTAAAATGCACTATGTATCAATATTTGTACTAAGCGTTAATGGCTCTCTAATATAAACACAGTCAATTTAAATAAATTAAAATGAAAAGGCCTCGTTTACAATGAATTTTATTAAACTAAATACATTGATTTATGCACATAATATCAAAATATCAATAGTTGACGTCTAATTGCAATATTCTAATGCAATATTTACGCTTATTGTCTTCAATTTATTAATGATGATGATGAAAATATCCTTGGAAATAAGTATATGCTACCACATCAAATGTACAACATTCTTTAAACACAGAAACTTATAACAATGTAAAAAATATAT
The DNA here is from genome assembly GCA_014839935.2 of Entomophthora muscae. NCBI lineage: Eukaryota > Fungi > Entomophthoromycota > Entomophthoromycetes > Entomophthorales > Entomophthoraceae > Entomophthora > Entomophthora muscae. The sequence goes on along the minus strand of QTSX02006523.1, from coordinate 71,139 downwards.
TATTAATTATGAACTGAAAGAAAAAATCAATTTTAATAGTAGTCACCAAGAAAGGATTTATTTACTAATCAAAGGACGGGAAGGGGAGGGAATGGGCGGAATGAACAGCGTCTTCATCTGCGCCTATGAAAGGGACGGCATCAGATATGGTGGGGAGGGAATGGGTGGTTGCTTGGGAGTCAGGGTTGGAAGGCGGGTGGCTTGATCTTGATGGGGGGTTGGGGAGGCAGGGTCTGTTGACTGGGGAGGGGCAGCAAGAGCAGTTTGCTTCAATTGCTCAAATTCTTCTTCTGTCACATATGCGGGCTTGACAAAACAGATGGAGTGGCGTGGGGGGAGGCGGGGGTCCTTTCTGGACTTATCACTATCACTTGCATAGAAGATGATGAGATCAAATAAGTCCTGGAAGGACGCAAAAGGGAAAAGCTCATAGCCCATATCAATTTGGGTGCATAGTTCATTGTAGGTGGCAGGCTTTAAGCGCCTGAGAGCAGAACCAAAATTGTAGAGACACATCTGCAAGGTGCATGTCGGCGTAGTTGATGGGGTAGGACCAACAGGTATGCCCCGCAGCCTTGATTTCTTGGGTAGCCCATTCCTGCTGCTCCATCTCCGCACTCAGTACAACTGTGTGCACGGCGTTTTGAGTGGCCCACTCCTCCAGCATGTCCTTGAGCTCTGTCTGGTAGGCATACCCATCTGCGGTGTTTGATATTGCTGAGTAATAATTGACGCCCAATGGGGAAACTGCCAATAAAACATCAACAAACCAATACAAGATTGGGCCGCGCTTGTACACGTCAGATTGGATGCGCTTCTCTCCAAAGTTTTGGATACTGGCCAAGATCTTAGCATACAACAGGAATATTACGTCATTACAGGCCCTCATTGCCCTTCCTTTGATAAAATTAATAATTGTTGAATTGTAGGGGTTGGTATCCACCAAAATGGGGCCACTGAGAACTTGATTAAACAAGATTCTAGCAGCAACCACAACTCTGTGCATCCATGAATTCACTGTTCTTTTGTTGGTGAAGATGCCGTGAAGTCCCAACTGGAGATGTACCTGGACCAGGGGCATCCGCGGGTCATGTTCCATAATGGCCATCATGAGAGGGTGGGCTTTTTCACCTTTGGTTGAGGTACAAGCACCAGTTGGGGTCTTCTTGGCGGGGGGCACAGTTGGTGTGGGCTTGCAGGGTTGCAGCCACAGTGGACTTTGCAAACCCCATTGTGGCCGCAATTTTCCCGAGGGACATAAGCTCTCCTTGCTTTTCAACCATTTTGAGAACAATCTCTGGGGTGATCAATTTTCTTCTGTGTCTTGCAGGCTGATTAGCTGGGGGAGGGATGTGTCCATCTCAGAAACTGGTCAATGCCATCTGATTGGCTGTTTTGGGGTTCTGGGCTCTCTGAGTGACCCCATGGCTCAAATGGCTGGTTCCGGATGCCATCACTGATAAGGGATTTTGGTTAGCAGCTGCCTGTGCATGATGGGCAAACAGGGCCATGCTTGAGGACGCAGGAGAAAGAACACACTCCTGGGTAGTGCTTGTGAAGGGGCCTGCGGGTTGGGAGTGGCCATAGACAGAGGCTTCACTGTTAAGAGACCCAGTGTAGCCCTGCATGATTTTGTCAAGGCCAGGGAACAGCTCGTTGACTTGGTTGGTGTTGGAAGAAGACATAATAAAAATTTATTAACATTTTAAACTCGAGAAGAGGAATGTATATTTTAGTCAATTTTATTGTTATATATGTTAATTTTGTGAATATTACACTCTAAATTTTACCATCCTAAAATGGAATAGGGTGAATTTTGAGAATGCCTGTGCTTTCTAAAAGAATCAGCACAAATCCACTCTAGATCCTTTAACATCCTTTTTGAGACACCCATAAATTATATTTATTTCAAATTCATCACAATTTTGATTTGAAACTTGGTTCTTGGATTTGACAATCCCGCAATTTCAGATTTGCTAATTTTTACATGATGTCTATGATTCGTTTGAATTACAGGAAATCACAAATTGTACATTAGAATCCCACATTCCTGATTCATGTATCCCACATTTGTTTGCTGAGTTTTGTCTTTTGTTAGTTGAGTTATCTGCTCAAGAGATTTGAAATTTGCCAATTTAAATAAACCAAAAAAATCAAAATAAATGGTTGATTTTATTAAATATTTTATTTTTCACTCAGCTGAGTTGCCCGCAAAAGTGATTCAAAATTTGGACCAAGGATTTGACAATCCCGCATTTTTACGTTCAGGTTCTGAATTTACAGTAATAATCTTGTGCATGTTGAGTTATTGGTCTAAATTTTCATTTCTGTGATTGTTATAACTGTGCTGTGTTAGCAGAGTTACAGGGGGATGATTGGAAACTAGATAACTATCTTTATTAAGATATTAGACTTATATGGTTGGGGTGAATTGTTATAAGAGGGACAAGATTGTGATGATCAATCAGTTGGATTGGGCAGGGGGAGGTGTAATCATTGTTATGAGTGAAGTGCCAAATTGAGCTGTCCACCGCGCTAGGATCATCACTGGTTCTTGTTGCTGGATTTAGTAATCTGGGTTGACTTCTGCATTTGGCTAAGGGTCATGGGGAAGTTGGTTTGGGGGCCATGGATCCTCTTGGGTGGGATCTTGCTGGGGGTCAACCCTGCAGTTTTGACACTAAGAAAAAACTTGTCTGCAAGCAAGAATAACCCATCAGCAAATGGAATCACCTCCGATATAAACGGAATAGAGTGGATGGGGATGGAATTAAAGACCAACGGACTTATATCGATCAGCGATAGATCTGGGTTCACTTTTATTCCGGTCTGGGATGGGTTACATATGAGCCTTTTTTGTTGAGCGCCAAAGCTTTGAAGACTGTTATATATAGGATCCCAAGCCAACTTTGATCCAGCTATAGATCCCCATGCGTAACTTTTAGCTTTATAAAGGTAAAAGGAGAGCTCCTTTGATAGATGTTATCTTTAAAATTCTTTGATATCCTTGTTTAGTTTCGTGGTAGTGAAATTGAATTAGCTTTTAAAGGGGTTCAGTTTGAGATCAAGCCAGTTGGATGCGAACGATAGATTGTATAGATAGGGGTTATAGCCAAGGTTGATAAAGAGAGGGGGTTTGATATTTTATTACTTTAAAGCCACGGATGGAGAAGTTCGTAGTTGGATCAAGATTTCTGAGCCCTGCTTTAGGAAGTTGGTTGAACACATTCCTGCCCTGTATTTTTCTCCCCACTAGTTTTTAATCACCCGGTAAGCGAGCTAGATCCGTTAGAAGTTTCTGGCTCGATAAAACCAAGCGTAAGATCCGAAAGGCTTCCCGGTTTCATTTTATTTTGCTCGATCTAGTCTCTTGGTGAAGGTATGTCTTTTTTGAAGCTGTGGAGCCCAAGCTTACATTGCAGCAAGTGACTTCGAATCTTTGATTGAAAAAAAACTTTTTGATTTGTCATTTTTATAACTGAACGCGATGCTTGGGATTTTGGTGTATGGCGGTGCAGAAATCTCAGTTGGGATACCTTATTGAAAGGTTGGGTTGATTGGTGAGTTAATCGAGGCGGATGGCTTCAGGCTTCTTGTGCAGGAGCAGGGATCTGACCCTAGCCTTGATGTGGCGGTGAAGAAGGAGGACTAGGATTGGGTTGACGACGGCAAGCATTGTCATGCCAATGGGGATGATCATGTACAGGGCCTTTGGTAGGGCATTGAGACCAAAATAGATGCCAATGATGGTGGTGGATAGCTTGGGGATGTAGCAGAGGAGGTAGATGGCTAGAAAGAGGAGGGATCGGATGGCCACTCTCTTGGTGATGACCTCGGCGTCGCTTGGGACATTGGCAGTGTAGCATTTAATGAAGATGGCGATGTAGCAGAAGCTGAAGATGGCAATGGGAGTGTTGAGGAGGACGTAGAAGACGTAGTTGGTGTACAGCGACCATTCCGAGCCCTTGGCCATGCAAAAGATGAAAGAGGGCTCAGGTGCAAACCCGCCTTCAAGGGCATTCTCAGTCAGCAGCACCCCAAACACTGCGGCTATAAAGAAGAAGGAGAACCATATGAAGCCATGGCGAAGCCCCTTCTGGTGGCATATGACGCTGTACCTCTCCATGGCTAGGAAGCCCATCAGGATTCCTGACATGCTGCTGAAGAAGAACGTGGCTGATCCGAGTATAGAGCAGTAGTACCAGGAGTGGTATGCTCCTGGGTATTGTAGGATTGGGCGGGCGATGCACATGGCGAGGGTAAAGCCACACAGGAGCAGATCAGCTCCGCCAACTGTCCAGATCAACGTAAACGAAGTACTCCTCTCCGGCAGCTGGCGTAGGACACAAAGAAGGAACGCATTGACAATGATCCCAACAACACTCACCACGACCAATGTCCCCACAGCCAACATGGACGTGACCTCGTTATTCTCATAGTTGAACATCTTTTGGACTGCCATCGGCAGCCTCAACTCTGACTGTTGATAATAAATACACAGATTTGGGGTGAATCCTATTTTCATAGCAGCAGGTCATTTTCTAATTGAACTGCAATAAGGCGGTTCAGCATGTACATGAACCTCCATTTGAAACCTATACTTCTGGATGGATGAATAAGTTACAACTAGGGTTGCAGCAAACCACCCCAGACAAAAAATCATATTCTGTCCGACACTTCCAAAAATGCATTTTCATAAATTTCCATTTTAATCCTTTCAGAATTCCGCTTTTAAGAAAACCAGGCAGAATCCGATTTTTGTCTGGGGGATCTGCTGCAACCCTAATTACAACCCATCATCCACTTGACAAAAAACAAATGATCTTCCCTCCAGACAATCCACCCTTACAAAATTGTGCCATGGCACCAAAGCATCGTAAGTGAAGTTCCCAATGTTGAATCTAGCTGAAAAGCAAGAATGCACTTGTAGGGGAACTACTGCCAATCTATTTTAGTAAATATGAGGCCACCAGCAGTGCAAGCCAAACAAACTATTTCAGTTAATCCATCCCCGTCAGGCCTCCCATACAATGTAAATGCTAGACAAGTTCACTTTTAAATCTATGCAATCAATGCCCGTACAAATCCCACTTAGGTTTAACCCTTATCCATTACATTTCCGCCACATAAAGACCTATCATCCGCCCAGTTTGGCCAACTCCGATCTCCAATAAATCCTAAACCAAATAAAGTATTGTATCGCCAAATACTTCAACCAATAAGATCTCCAACAAATCCCGCCCGCAGCAGCTCCAACCTTTTAAGCTAAACCAGCCCATCCAAAGCTCATTTCATAAGTTCACCTCAAGGACCAGGCTATGAGTACTAATTATGGCCTCACTTGGATCTATACCCTACCAGTTCCATATCCCACTCAAACCTCATTTCATAAACCCACCTCACTTATACATCCCAGCATCCCACTGCCATGCTGAGTATGGGCCACAAAGATCTACACCTACCCAAAGCCAAACCAATCAAGGTTAATTAAGGACCTCTTAATCTGAAAAATAAACTCCATAGAAATCTTGAACCCCACCAAGCAACCATGCCTATAGAATACCGGTCAGTAGAGCCTCACTTTCAACCCTACCTAGCCATCAGTACTGAAGCTAGGAACCCCCTTGAACAAATAAAGCTAATAAAAAAGGATAAACACCAACACATATATGCAAAAAAGGTATACAAGTAACCTTTCACAGCTATCCTATAGAAATATAAACATGGGTTCAGGGTTACCGTTGAAGCTGCTAAAGCAATTTAAAGGTTATCAGAATCCCAACTCAGTTAACATCTTCAAAATTAGGTCCCCCTAGAAATATCAACAGGGGCTATCAGTATGTACTTTGAAGCTTCAAAAGGTTATGCTTGGCACCCAGACAGATTAAAGAAAGTACCAACCCCCGTAAAGTGTTGCAACGGAACCAATAATAGTTCAGCATTTAGATCAGGAAAGACAACATTCCAAATAGAAAGGACAAGAATAGGAATAAGCCGTGTTTATCTTAAGAATAATACGGCTGATATACTATACTTAGAAGTCACATCATGGGGCAGCTCTTCAAGCGCCCACTGTGTATTGTGAGATATGTTAGTGGACAAGAGAATAATCTCAGTCGCAATGCTATCTTTCCTAGGACACATCATCAGCAAAAATGGAATCAAACCAGACCTGGAAAAGGTAAGGGTCATATCAGACATACAGCACCATGCAACAAGAGAAAACTCTGTACTTTCTTGGGGATGGTTGCATATTCCAGAAGGTTCATTCCCAATTGGGAAGCTCTGGCTGCACCACTATCCCTGATCACCAGCAAGCCAACAAAATTTTCATGGACCCTGCAAAGAGATCAATACATCTGTCAATTGAAAGAACAAATGGTTTCAGCACCTACCCTATCATATCCCAAACAAGAAGGGATCTACAAGCTAGAGACAGGTGCCTCAGATCATGCAATTGGAGGAGTACTCAGGATTCATCAACAGACAAGATGTTCTTTTCTGCTGCATACAAGGCAAGCAGAGATCATACATCCATGGCAAAGAGTAATCATCAATTGTTAGCTTTCTAATGGAATAGCCCTGTTATCAAAAAGGTACACCAATATTCAAAGGGTTAACTGATACAGATCACCCATGTTTTTCATGACATAAAAGCATCTCCCAATAAGACAAGATGAATGGATGGATGAGCCTTATCCAAATGTAATTCATGATGATTCATGAAAACCAGGGAAAGAGGTAATTGCTGCAGATGTTCTTTTGGGGCTTTGATTGATATCACTTGCTCTGTACTAACAAAAAGGACCACAATTGGCCTATGTTGATCATGGGAGATCTCCAAGAGGGTTTCCCACCTGGCACACCAATGGACGTCCAGGAGAAGGTCCTTGAGAGCAAAAACCTGTTTGAAAATGTATGTGGTACTCTACACCGCATGTTACTGAGCGGGATACAGTGTCCTACATCCCGTCAACAGAAAGGGTTGACACAATCCTTTGCTACCCAAGAGATCTGTGCCACATATGTAGTAGGAATCTGCATGGATATCTTAAGGCTTGGTGATGGTGGCCTAACATGCTGGACGGCATCAAGGAAGTGCTTGAACAATGTGAAGTATGTGAAAATTATGCCTGCTCTAAAGCATCCCCAAATATGTGATACCAGCGTCAATCACCCAGCTTTTCAAGGTATGGGCACTGGATATTGTGGGACCCATGCCTGGAGATAACACGGGCAAAGAATACATCTTCATGGCTATCAACTATGCGACGAGGTGGCCCAAGCCACAAAAGAACGCAAAGGAAACAATGTGAGACAATTCATTGGCAAGGAAATCATAGCCAAGCCTGTAAATCCTGAACTCCTGATCACAGATGGAGGAACAGAACTACTGCTATTGACACTGATATTCATCGCGCTAAGAATGGAATAAAGCATACAGTCACCAGCCCCTATCACCCATAAGCAAATGGGAGAGTTGAAAGATCAAAGGTTTCCCTCATGGAAGCTCTCAGTAAACTATCTGCCAACAATCCAAAAGCCTTGGTTGACATGCTGCCAACAGCACTCATGGTGTGTAGAGCAAGATTTAACCGCAATACAGGCAAAAGCCCATATGAACTTGTCTATGGACATAAACCTACAATTGTTAGCACTAAGTCAGGATCACAATTACCTCTGCCTAAGAAAGTGCCAGACAACAATGACCCTGACCTACAGCGGGCCAGGAAAGACCAAGAGGACAAGGAAAAAAAAAGAGTAGAGAGTAAAATAGTCCCACTTCACCAGGAAAAATTCCAAGTTGGAGACAAGATTTGGGTTGTTAACCATGATCTGCATGAGTTAGAACCAGGACTAAGCGGGCCAGGAGCTGTCATGCAAGTTAAACCCAACAGTACCTACCTTGTCAGAGGAATTGGTGCTTGTGCTGGTTTGCAAAGTATGCATCATGATTGGCTCTGCCTATGCAAGGCAAGGGCCGCCCAGCCCAATTCACAGTTACCTGTCCCTAACGCAAGACTGGATTGATACCAAGCCTGAATCCCCAACACTCTCAAGAAAATTCCTAAGGCTCTACCTTCCAGCACCCCAGGGGGTTGTTGCAACATCTTTGATTACTCCCTCTTGGGAAAGTAATTCCCCAAGTAATCATTAAGGTAGTGGCACTCTTATCAGCTGCACATCGTATATGGGGATCAAACCTTTTGAGTCCTAAATGGAATACTACTTGGATAAGCCCCATGGCTACCATGATGTACATGGACAGCATGGGGTTTCTCATGGTGCTATATAATCCTCTAAATCTGTATCAATAAAGTATAGTTATATTCCCCTTTATTTTGTTTCATATACTTCTCAGAAGGATATACTTGACAATAGCTTGATTTTGTTTATCCTCACAGCTCTGGAAAATCATGTATGTTGAATGGCTAGCTTGATTTTGCTTAGCTGGAAGCCATGCATCTTATCCCAAAGCAAGTTCAGAAAGGTTGGTGTGTGGATCTAGATCCCAAGCTATTCCCTTAGAGATGATACTTTTTATTGGAGTTTGAATGGGCCTATGCAGATAGCAAATGCATCAGGCATGTTACGATAAAGGATGGGGTTGGGTTGGAGACTTGACAGATGACGTCAGCTGGGGCATGGTTACGGTTCGATCGAGCCATTCGATGTTTGGTGAGGGTATTTCGGTCAGCAGGCGAGAGCTTGAGTATTTGCGATACAAATCTGCCAGGTGCTCAAGATATTCGGGTTCGGTTGGCTTTGCTAGTTGCCATGCGAGCGGACTGTTTTTAAGTTCGATGCCGTTGTAGAGTTGGTTTTTGGTGGTGGGATTGTTATGGATTAGGATAGGTTTTTATTGCAGTTGATTCAATAGGCTTATTTATTCGGTGCTTGGTTGGATGGAGATCCTCCTAAGACTCACTTGAGAAGGATATTCTTGGTCGGTGGAGGAATGGCGGTTGGAACTGAACGATGGTAGCTTTGAGCGGAGATTGGCTTGGAACCCAATCACTAGGCATGGGTTGACCGAAAGAAGGAGGATGAGGCCCAGGGGCCCAATGATTCTGAGGATCTCTGGGAGGGAGTCGGGGCTGGCAAAGAGACTATATGTAGAGGTTATGGACTTGGGTAGCCAGCAGATAACGTAGGCGGCGATGAGGAGAGTGTAGCGGGTTGAGAGTGTTTTGAGGAAGGATAGGTTAGCGCGGCAGCGACGGTACACGCCAATGTAGCAGAAGACGACAATGACTAGGCCCAATGCAACGATGGTTGAACTAGTGCAGCGAACAGCTTTTGCAAGGATCTCGGTGTCCTTGGAACGGCAGTAGCCAAGCGATCCGTCTACCTGGGACCCATAGATTATGTGACTTGCCAGCACCAGGCCTGTTATGCTTCCCGAGACCACTACAACTGCGATCCATCCTAGCCAACAGTTGATGCCGTTTTCGTGGACAACGAGATAGTAGCGATCCATTGCTATTGCACTAAGAAGTATAATACTGACACACAAAAGCACCAGGCGAGGCACCCCGAAGCAGCTGCAGAACCAGGAACTCTGCAACATCCCTTCTCGGGTGATGACCATGGCCACCAAGGTCTGGATGACAATCAGTAGTGACTGGGAAAAGTCCACTACCGCCAGCGGGCCCACCAGTTGCATGTTGAGGCGGAACATCCTTGTGCGTGCCCGCCACAACACTAGGAGCAGCGTAGCATTGGTGATAAGCCCCAAAGCCCCCAATATGACTATAAAGATTTGAAGCCCTAATTTCATACCCTTTCCCGGCCATACATTGCCTTTTATTTCGCCCTCAACAAGCAGGGGTGAACCCCAAATTTGCGGCCAAAAAACTGTTCTGGGCCTAAATATTCGGCTAAACCTGGCTGCTGGGCCAATCAATTCCCGATGCCAAATTTAAATTTAAATTCCATCACGCGAGTTGAAAATGGATTTGATTTGGGATTTATTAGGTTGCGGCTTTAAATTGGAGTCTTGCCTTAGGGAAAGCGACCCATTTCACGACGATGCTTTGAGAACTATCTATAGAATAGCCTGAAGCCGCGGAATAACTTTTACATCGGCGAATCGTATCCATTTGCCAGATGATTGGCTATCAACTCACGAAAATCCCTAAAGTCTTGCAAGACTATTGGATAAAAGCCTGAGGTCTAAAGATCCAGGCTGTAAACCATCTGGCTTGAATTTAAACTTTAAAGTTAGATTTGGAATTTAAACTTTGATGAAATTTCAATGTTTCACTATATTCATCAACATTTCAACGGATTTGGATTGATGTTTTACTCCATTCCTTCTTCAAACACAATCATACTTCCCACAAAGCATAGCGTGTGTAAATCAAAAAAGACACTTGCATTACGTCAAGCTCTTCCTGAAGAGGAGTTACATGACCAACTTCCTTGAAGCTTGTGTCAAATTAAATAGACTGGGGTGATGCTCTAGATCAGCCATGGCATCCAAGCTTCGGCCGAGAACATTTCATGAGAAGCGGAAGGTGTAGCGCCGCAAAAGGCTGGCACGGGGAATTCTACCATCCATCTCTGGCCAACGAAGAATTAGTCCATAAGAGGGTTGACAGGATGCTTATAGCTATGGCCTATTTCGCTTCCAATGAAACATAAATTTGCTATTTGAAATCCCTTTTAAATCTATAGGCTGTTTAATAAAGCGTAGATACCAATTCAGCTTTAAACCACATATCTGGATCAACAGCTGAAGTACACTGTTCATCGCCCCAAACCAACTTACCCATCCTTCACCCCATAAAGTTCTCAAGCATTGCCTGTTTACCCAAAGCTCCAGATGTTTGATCCTAGCTACACAATGAATCCAAGCAGCAAACTCCTGCAATTTCAAGTCTTAGTTCCCACCAGTCTGTGAAGCAGCATCTATAGCTGGACAAGTTATTTTTTAAGCAGTACCCTCCAACCCTATGGCAAGGGTCTTTGTTTTAGCCCACATCATCTCCTGAATTTCTGCATTCAATACATACATACTTTACTACCCATAGATAACCTCACTACCCCAGTTACAACACGATGCCATAAATAATCTCATTCCCGATCAGTTTAAACTAGTCCTCTATATGCACACATATAACCAACTATTCATGGCTATAACTTAATCTTACCTGATCTTAAGAATGCCAGTCACAAGATTCAAATATTTTGGGCTGAACTTTTATAAAATACGACAGAAGACCTTGTCAAATAAACTAGCTCATCTCCCTGGATCTGATCCTTGTTTATCTGACCACTTACTCATATATACATCACAAGGACCATATCCCCACTTAATCACAGGGGGGATCATGAACCATCCCAGACAAATACACTTTTTGACAATAAAATTTTCAAGTACATACTCCTGGCAAGCACATGATACAGGATAAAGGAAAGATAAAAAATAACTGTATCCTCATTGAACTAGGAGAAGAGCTTTGTATAGCTTGTTGATGCTCCACATAGTGTCAAAACCGCAGGCTCGACCCGCCAGCAAGGTTCCAACCAAGCGGGTTCATGACCCGCAATCCGATTATCCGGCCACTCAAAGCCAGACTAGGAAGTCAACTCAAATTACCAAATCCAACAATATGAACAGATGATGATCCTTCCTGGTGGATACCTCGTTTTGGCGCTTGGCTCATTACCAGGATCAAGCCACCCCCTTCTTCCATCCAGTTGTGTGATCACCAATCATGTTCCTGTTATCCTTGATTCACATGAACTATATAATCACTATCTCACAATAAAGATTATTATCTATCTTCTAAATATTTTTTCCCTGTGTAACTCTGCTAAAACAGCACAGTTACAACAATAGCGCCCATGTAGGCCATGGATGCATGTGGTTTAGAAGATAAGGTCCCCTTGGGAATTTGAGGAGTTGATCCTAGTGTAATATCTGGACTGCATCTTAGGGCCACCTTCTATGCAACTGTCCAGCCATTCCTTGAGGGAATGATTTCCGTAGAGAGACAAGTCAAAGATGCCATAGCACATCACTTGGATAGAACCTCCCCTTCTAAAAGAACCTTCTCATACTAATCAATCCTTCAAGTACAAGCTTGTGTATATCTTTTGATCATAGATGCTACCTCTATCTCCAATAAAACTATGATCAATATAGCTTATGCAGGGGTATATTTACAGAATGTGGATATATCTAATTTACTTAACTGAGCATTCTATATCTAGTTAGCTTCTGTGTAGCCATGGAGTATCCTTAATAGGAGTGGACCTGGTAAACTTTATTGATGCATATATTTTAGCCAAAATTATATTAAGTAAGCGGTATAGCTTTTTTGGTGTGGTTAATATCATTTGATGCCTATAACTATTATCCCTGTTTGGACTATGTGGGCTGTCTATCTTGATAAAGTCTTGGTGATGATTGCTTTAGGAAAGTCTGTGGCAGGTGGGGAGGTTACCCTGTGCATCAGGGGTTAAGCCGTTAGGATGATAAGATCAAGCCAGCTCAGTGAGAAATCAACTGGGCTTAAAAAGACATACTTCATCCCAAGCCTACTGCACTTATATAGATTGATCAGACTTCAATTTTGGGTTGAGCACAGTTGACTTCATCATGAGCTGAGAGGATTTCTAAGGTGGACCTGGCTTTGTTATCTCCACAGGGTTGAAAGCTGCTTTATAAGTTTAGGGACATATATTTCCTGGGAAGCTTACTTTATCAAGGTTTGCTTTAATAAGAAGATCTTTCCTCCATCCAACTATTTTTAATATTATACATTTTTCATACTAGACCTATAATGTAGCTTTAACAGCTTTTAAGATATAAAAACCAAATCAATACAGTATCAAACACAAGTAACCCACTAAACTAAGCCACAACAATTTAAGGTGGCCTTGGCAATATTAAATATCAAAAGCTTCTATTATTCACCATGCATACCAGTTAAAAAAATAACATGGAAACATGTAAAGAATAAATTAATAAAGATAACCCCACATAAAATGAATCAAACTTGACATCAATCTGCTGCCTATAGAACTATATAATTATACATATCAATTCTGAAAATGCATAGTTGAGCACAAAAAATCACTCCCCAGCAGACACAACAGCTGTGGATCAAATGGTATTTCAACCCACAAATAAATGAGCTGTGGCCCCAATTGGATCAAAATCAAAGTCTAAAAAGGAAAAAAACCTGTATCCAAACTGCACAGGTTATTTGGTAAATGATGGCATCAGATTTTTCATCTGGCTTTCTCATCTGATCACTCTGACCCATGATGTTAATTTTTATTGTAGTAAACATAAACTTAAGATGTGAATATAATTTATCATGCATCTATCAATAATCTATTACACCGGTAAAGTTGGGGCTTTGAACAGCAATGATTTTTCCTGCATCAATCCCCAATAATGGACCTTGTATCAGTAAATCACAAATTATGAAAGTCTACCAATACCAATGATTACCCTCAGTGCTTCAACTTCACTCATGAGGATTGAGGTATAAAAATTCCAACCATTGAAAACAAAATCTTATTGTTTATACACTATATTGAGGCCATCCCTTGGCATAGAGAAGTTGCTGACAACTATCAAAATTTAAGCTGTCAGAATGTAAAATCCTCCATGTCAACAATTCCCAAAAATATTTTTCTATATTTTTATTGTGCGTTGATTGATTTTCTGCATCAGATGACTTTTCTTGATTTAAAGCTGTGCTTAATTTCAACTTCAAAGTTTAAGTAAAGCTGTAAAGATAAAGCCAAGATAAAATTCAGGATTTCAGCATGGAGTATGTTACATCCTAAAGGCTTAAATTTTTACAGTTATCCAACTGTCATGGCCTCATGCAGGAAGATGTGAAAATTTTCAAATCTCATCTGCCATAACCCTTGTGGTACCAGCTAAAACAAGCATATTGGTGCCCAATTCAGTCATACAGGCTAATTATAATCTAGATCTAGGGAAGAAAAAGGTTTTAACTAATCAGAACATCTAATAGAGTATTTCTGTCACATTTATGATGGTTTCAAACTAGTCTCAACTACCTTATTGTCTGGGACTCATTTGAGGGGGAACAAGCCCCCAATCTGGTGGGCCAAGGCCCCTATGTTAAGTCCTGCAATGACCAAACCAATGAGCACCATGACCATGGCAAAGTGGCCCAAATAAGCAAATCTACCCATTATGGAGCTGAACTGATCCAATAGATAATACCCTACCAAGTATGTCAATATTTAGAAAGATGTGTTGGGTCTAACCAGTGAGAGGTCTACTGGAGGAGGAGGAGTGGTGTTGCAACCATAATGGAACTTTCTTCCCCAATGACCAGAGGGATACTTGAATCACCCATTGGCCAGAGACTCCTTCTGGTAGGCATCATTGGGGGAGGAGTTGTGCCAGTCAGTGGTGGGAGTAGGGGTTTCAAGACCTAATACAACTTTAAGCAGGAGGACTAGAAACCAGGACAGGAATAAAATTCCTTTCGTGGTTTTAAATGAGAAATCAGAAGATAAGTGTGAGCAGGAGTATAGTATAATAAAGTCTTTATTGTTGGAACAAGTGAAATTGTTAAGAAATGCTCACTTAAATACCCTCAAAATGGAGACTGGGGCATTTAAGTGGATGTTGGGGAATAAGAGGGATTTACATGAATTTATGAGTCAAAATAATACCTTTTTTCATGTGTTGGTAAAGTTGAAGCTTAATAAATTTCATAAGAACAACATGTGAGCAGAGGAGCCAGGAATAAGCCACACAGTGAATTATAATTAAGCGGCTTATTTGCAGTATATCAAGGAATATCAAGTACAGAGCTTGGTCCAAAGTTAAGTAGAGTGGTTTCCCAAGCATCAGGAACAATTTGCTCAGCCAATCAGAATTGTTACTGTAGATGACATTGCATAGTAAGTGGTTTACATTCTCAAAATTGTCTTTGAAAGAAAAAGCAGGAGCTGATTGAATACAATTCACATAAATAGGTAATCTATGTACAATTATTAAGTTTAAACTAACATTGAGTGTGAACTTAGGGCTCAGAGTTTGATCCCTGTATGGCGTTAAGCCAGGGTTGTCAATAGTGTTATAACTTTGATTGCCGGTTTTCTTTGACTTAATGTCATCATATAAATATCCAAAAAAAAACTAAGAGAGGCAGGGAAGGAATCCCTGACACATATTGATTTTAACCCTAATATAAGCCTCAATAGATTGTGTTGAAAATACTACATCTGGTTAGATGATTGTTACTCTTTGATAAGACTTATGTGAGTCAGTGCTGATAATCAGTGGATCTTGATTAACCCAAGAGTGCTGTTAATAAAGTGACCCCAGTACTAGAGCATAATTCTGCAGGTTTCCCACCTGAGCCTTTGTAGATTCTAAGAGGAATCAGGGCTTGGAAAAAATTATACCCTGTTGTGAAGTGATTGGTTATAAACTAGCCGTCACTGTACTCACGCATTTGATCCATTAAGCTCAGTGAACAATGGAACTATTGGCCTGGGTGATAACAAGGCCGAGTGATCAACTAAGTTGTATCCTAAGTCCATATTAACTAATGATCAGCCAATTGTTAGTTTAATAGTGGGCTAAGAGTAGAGGAGACAAGGCTGTGATCAGAGGATCCTGACGTTATGTGCCTCTTGTCTAATTTCCCTTAACTATAAAACTCCCTTCTTGATTATTGAATAAAAGATCAATTATTACATACTTCAACTTTATTATATGCATTAGGCTAGATAGTTATCTTGACCTAATCTTTATTAATAGAAGAATTGTATTTTGAGTTAAGCTAAGCAACTACCAACTCTAAGGAGAAATACGACATTGGTGCTCACTCGTAGCATGCAACATTCCAATGATAACTGTTGCCCTGCCAGGGACTTGTCTTTTGTGCAGGGAGGTGATGGAGATAACCTTCTCCACGCGTTTCTGCGCCATCTGCAGGACCACCCCAATGGGTTATTTACGGAGATCAATTGCCTTGCTGGAACAAGGGATGGTCTTCCTAACAAGTTCATGGTGTTTGGTCAGTTTATGACTGACATGCAGCATCCCCAGTTAATAGAGGACCAGCCCTCTTTTCATCTCAATGTCCCAGTACCTCTGGAGGTAGATGGGAACGCAGAGCCCACCCAGCAACAGCTGGAACAAGCTATTAACGGGATGGACCAAGGTGCATACCAGAACGGGGAAGCCCACAAGAAGCTCACTGTACTCCCTTTGTATGGCACTACAGCCAAAGATAAATTTCCAAACTTCACAGGGATAACTCCAAACCAGCTTTGTATTCAGATGAAAACAATCAAACAGGCTAAGGAGTATATCCACAGTTTTGTACACCCTGCCATCTGTCACAATTGTACCCACCTAGGATATCAGCTATCCCTGATCTCGCATCAGGGAAACTTGATAAACAACCAGCAGGCTTTCCTTTGCCGTCTATATGACAAACTTACAAGCTCAATGGCCAACATTAGCCACCAGTTGGATCACTTGACAATTCATCAGAACTTCACAGCAAACTGGTCAACACAGCTTGAGGAACATCTGACCAACTACGTGTCCACAATGGTTGGAGTTGTGCTGGAGCACAAGAGTTTGGACAACATTTGGCTAGGAACAGTAACCCATCACGTAAAGGGTGTGGAGGCCACCTTCTGCTACCTATGTAGCAAGGTAGAGTTGCTTGGCCGCTCTGTAAGGCTGATAGAAGACAGAGTCGCAGCGGAGGGCAATAAGGAAGTTACCATCATTATCCAACGGGACATGGAGGAGCTATCTGAACATGTCAGCAAAATTGATAAGGGCCTTCAGCAATCCCTCTTGGGTTGTAATCAGTTCAACGTGGAAATCCCCAAATTGTTAAAATTGATTAACCACAATCACAATTGCACAGAAGATATTTGTGTTAACCTGGCAGCAGTAAGCAACAACTACTGGGCTATGCATGAAAAGACCAATGTAACGTTTGAAAATCAAGATTCACAGATGGAGAAACTTGAAGACAAACTACACGCGGCAAATTGCACAATAAAAGACCTGACACAAGAAGTACGCTCACAAGGCAGCAAAATTCTGCAGCTACAAGGACAAGTAGAGCAGTTACTTCAAGTTTACTCCAGTCAAACTGTTCTGGAAACAGGGCCACAGAGGACCACAGTTAGAAGTCAAAGCGCCCTGTACACAACCAGTCAAGCAATGTCAGAAGATTGTCACTCTTTTCATAGCTATGAGAGCAATGAGGACAACATAGGCCGCACCATGAGTAAGGTCTATGTAGCAGAACCAGTCCTAGATAGTAGCAAGACACCTCTCCCTGGAGCTGCTGCCTCCACTTCCAGGACTAGCAACAACGCCAGAGACGCGGATTCAGAAGCATGTTTTTGCGCTGCAACCCAGATAAATGTCTCACCACCTCCCAGAAGAAGCTATAACTTTAGCACTTCTACAGTTATCCCAAATTTCAAACTAACAAACTTACCAAAGTTTGATAAGAAAGCCAACTTTCACATGTTCCTCTTCCTATACAGCAACTCTATGTACAGGGCAGACAAGGCTATGAAGAATGCAGCTATCTTTAATTGATTGGATTTGGAGACCCAGACCATCATAATGCCGAGACTTCCGGAACAGGGCTGGACATATGAGAACGTATCTAGAGCTCTCATTGCAGAATTTAGCAGTGAAGAAGCCTTATTTTGCCAAAAGATGGAGTTCACAGAAGGAAGGATAAAAAAGGGAGAAAGCCTAATGGAGTTCTCAGAATGCTTTTACTTGGAAGAACAGACACTAGTCTCCATGGGAGCTGCCACTTTTGTTGACGTAAAAGGAGCACTTCTTAACTATGT
The DNA here is from genome assembly GCA_014839935.2 of Entomophthora muscae. Classification (NCBI taxonomy): domain Eukaryota; kingdom Fungi; phylum Entomophthoromycota; class Entomophthoromycetes; order Entomophthorales; family Entomophthoraceae; genus Entomophthora; species Entomophthora muscae. Next base: position 53,283 of record QTSX02006523.1, on the reverse strand, counting down.
GCACCCAAACAGAGAGCTTTTAATTGCTGTCAAGTCTGGTATATATGGTGCAAGAATGGTCCCTGATCTCATGTATCACTTGGGATCTTTTAAGGAACAGTTTGAAGTCCCCTTTCTGGATTATAAGAAAGCCACTTCATCTTTTTCTACAGACCCCAAGGGTAAGACTTGGGATAAGGACTCCCCTAGGAAGTCTACAATAGTAGCCGCGCCCCCAGCCAACAACACAATCAACAACCGCACCTGTTACAAGTGCGGGCAAGTAGGGCATCTTTCCAGAGACTGCAAGCAACCCAAGGCAAATGTGCGCCACTTAAACCAGGAGAACAACGTGGAGGATGAGCAGGACAACAAGGATGATGAAGATGACGGAGAAAAAGATGGCAAGGAGTCAAAAAACTGCTAAGCAGTCAGGTTGAGGAGAAAACCCTGACTGCTAGTAGTTCCTGACCCTCTCCACCTATCAACCTGGACCCTGACACTCCTGATTGCAACGCCAGCCTGTTGGACCAAGAAGCTTGCCCTGAAAGATACATGCCAGATAAAGAGGAAATAAACAAAGACTTGCTACATAGTTTTGGCTGTCAACGCAGTCACAAGGAAACAAGAAATCTGTACAGAGAGTATGCCTTCTAAGGAAGCCGTTGACACCATCTCTATACCATATGTGGAACAACTTTGTATGCCATACACCGAGGTCACTCACAAGAGTGATAGTGTCAAAAAGTTGTCTCAACTACTGAGGTTGGTACAAGTCTCTACAAATTTGGATACTTTGAAATCTTTGAAGCCCAACCTAACAACTGTGCTGGGGTCATTCCTTGCCCAGTTTAAAGGATTGAACATTCACAAGGTTACCAAAATTACCTCCCCTCATTATGTAGAACGTCATGATTGCACTTACATTGAGCTGGTGGTTCATAAGCTTTGGGTAAGCGCAATTCTGGACTCTGGAGCTCCAGGAAACATTGTGTCAACCAGGCTAGTCAAAAAGTTGAAACTTGCGCCTGATTTAGACTACAATGAGGAATTTGGCACTGCGGGCCCAGACAAGACTAAGGCATTGGAAGCCTATTTGTCTTTACTACTCTGCTTTGTTAGATTGGTGGTAACAGCCCAAGCAATAGTGTTGCGCAACAAGAGCTATGATATCTTAATTGGTACCAGCTTCATGGCAACCTACGGGACCATCATCAATAATCAGGATAGCACCTTTAGCATTTTGGGTCACTTGGTACCAATGTTCTATCATGGTGATGAACCAAGAGAGCTTCCTGCTAAGAAAATCCATTATATTAATATGGAATATGCTGATGGGGATATGCCAGTAGCATACACCTTGTGTCAACAGAAAATCAAGTTTCTACCTCTGGCCACTAAGGAGTACAAAGAGATTTCCTTATATTCCTCCAGCAAATTCTCCATTCCAAGTGGATCTCAGATGATTCATAATACAGGTCTAAGCCTCAGTTTTCCTAAAGGTATGCATGGTGAAGTATTTGGACTCCACAACGGTTTGCAGCTGGAACCCTGGATCCTACCTGGCATTGTCATGCCTTCAGCAGAAGAAATCCTAGTACTTCTAGGAAACCTCTCCAATAAATTGCTGACGGTGAAGAAACATCAACTTCTAGGCTACATGAAGATGGAAGAGAACTCTGGACTTATGGATGTCACTCCATTTGGTGATTTCAGTGAATTTGCACTACCTTGCAACCAACTGAGTGTTCTGTTGCTCATTCCACGCAAGTCTTTAAATGGACTTACTGAGGATCAGAAGGACCAAGCTATGTGACTCTTTGAGAAATAAAAGGACGTCTTTGCAGAGAACAACCATGACCTAGGAAAAGCTCTGGGAGTTGAACACGTTTTGGATATGCAAGGTACTGCTCCTATATGCTCCAGGCCAATAAGACGTAGTCTGGCCAACTAAGCCATTGTCAATGAAGAACTACAAAAGTTACTTGCATCTGGCCTTTTGGTGCCCAGCAAGAGTCCTTGGTCCTCCCCTTTGCTAATTGTAAAGAAAAATGATGGGTCAAACCATGTAGTAATGGACTATTGCAAATTGAACTCTGTTACAAAAAAGGACTCTTATCTGTTGCCTCACATAGATGACACATTGAACAAGCTGGGTGGTGCAAAATACTTCAGCGCAATGGACCTGATCAGCAGATATTAGCAGATTGACCTTCCAACAACTGACCAGGAAAAGTGTGCCATTATTACGGAACAAGGCCTTTTCCAACCTACCAGGATGCCACAAGGACTCGCAAATGCTCCTGCAACTTTCCAAAGGGCCATGGATTCCGTGATGGGAGACCTCAAGTTGACTTGCGTCCTGGTTTACCTTGACAATATTAACGTCTTTTCCTGGACTTTTAGTCAGCATTTAGACCACTTGGAGGCAGTATTCCAGCATCTGATTACTGCCAACCTCAAGTTAAAACCAAGAAAGTGTAACTTCTTCAAGGAACATCTGGAATTCCTTGGGTACATCATCAGTAAGGATGACTTGCGGCCTGTTCCTGCTAAGGTCAAAGCTATCACACACATGCAAACGCCTTCCAACAAGAGAGATGTTCAGGTGTTTTTAGGGATGATTGGCTATTATAGACGCTTCATATCAAACTTTGCCGGCCTAGGAGGACCATTGTTCTACTTGTTGAAAAACAATGTAGAATTCTCATGGACAGATGGTTGCCAGAAGGCCTTTGAGGACTTGAAGGCCACTCTAGTAACAGAGCCAGTACTCTCCTACCCTAACTTTGAACGTCCTTTCATTGTACATACAGACGCTAGTTTGACTGCAATTGATGTGGTTCTTTTGCAGCTAGACAATGATGATCAAGACCATCCTGCAGGCTATTGCTCCTGCACACTGAATAGTCACAAACAAAACTATACAGTCACAGAAAGAGAATGCCTGGCAGTCATTTACACGTGTCAACAATTTAGAATGTACCTGCACAGAGTAAACTTTCCGGTGGTAACTGATCACACCTCACTCAAATGGTTAAAGACCCTGAAGGACCCAGAAGTACATCTGGCACAATGAGCTATTAAGCTACAAGCCTATGATTACAAGATAATCCATTGTGCAGGAGCCATGCACCAGAACACTGACTGTCTTTCTCGTCTTCCTACCATAGCTCTGGTCTCCTCAGCAGCAGACAAACTTTACAACAAACTGATGCTGAAGCTGTCTATGTGGGGGGAGGAGCCGCTTGAGATTCAGAAAATTCTGAAGTCCCTTGTGGTGTACACCTGCGTCAAGGATAATCAGCTTTTCAAGTTGTATAAAGGGAAGTGGCTACCATACATTTGACCATCTTTATGTACAGATGCAGTAGTATCATCTCATTGTACTGTGGGCTATGGCGGTATCCATAAGACTCTCAATCTTCTACAGCAGCATTGCTACTGGGAAGGTATGCACTCGGACGTAGCGGAAACTCTGGCCGCTTGCCATGGCTACACAATAGAGCAACCAAAAGTCTTGCGCTACCAGCACCAACTAATCTGACCTGGCTTTGTATTCCACAATGTTGCCATAGACGTAGTAGGTCCTCTTCTACTGACCGCCAGCAAGAACAAGTACATTATTGTAGCAGTAGATCAGCTGACAAAATGGGTAGAAGCAAAAGCAATTCCAAATCAGTTGGCGCTGACCACAGCCAAATTCATTTTGGAGAACATACTATATAAGCATGGCTGCCCTCAGACATTACTAATGGATAATGGGACCAACTTCACTGTATACATGATACCTAGACTGAACAAACTTATGGGCATTTATGGTACCCTGTCAACATCATACCATCCCCAAACAAATGGAATGGTAGAAAGGACAAATGGAAGCCTGGTACAGATATTAAGGAAGCTTAGTCACCAGCACAAAACAGAATGGGATACATATCTTCTGGCAGCTACCTTTGCGTACAACATAGGATTCCACAGGGCTACTGGAAAAAGCCCCTTCCAGCTTCTTTATGGTCAACAACCAAGCCTTCTGCCACATCTTTACAGTTTAGTTAAAACTAACAATCCTCTTACCCCCAATGCTTATTTAAAGAGACTAGCACAGACCCTAATCAAGTTACAGTCTTAGGTGTACTCTACCAACTTAGCAACAAAGGAGAAAGATATGGATCGTGCAACAAAAACCTTACATGCCCTTCCTGCATACAAAATAGGAAGCTTGGTATACTTCTACAGCAATTGAGGGTACGGTTGCAAAAGTAAACTTGCCTCATTATGGCAAGGTCCTGTCAAGGTAGTCCAGAAAGTGGGAGTAGATAGTTATACTCTCAAGGATCTGGAAACTGGCCAACTGATCACTTGAGTCCATGCGCAGTATATGCGCAAGGCTCCAAGTGATTGAGCATAAACCCCTTTATGGATAACAATTCATAAAAAGAAAAACCTAATGAAAATAGTCCATGGGTCGTTATCCTTTTTGCATCAAGAAGTGATAAAGCTTATAGTAAGAAGAAATGTAGGGTTAAGCAACGGGGTCTTTATTGAGATACTATTGCCTCTAAACCCAGATGCAACTGAATGAGGACTTTTGCAATAGCAGTGTAGGTCATCCAAACACTGGATAGCCAACGGAATGCAAAGGGAAGAAACAGAAAATCATTGACGGGAAGGAAACTGACACAGTTAATGTCAATCAAATAATGGAAAGCAAGTCCAAGCAAAATGCACTCCCAGAGAAGGCTTTCTTGCTGGGCATATTCCTTGGGTGTTTTGCCTCCTACAGAGTACATGACATCTAACAGCCAGTCAATGTATTCAGGCATGTGGTGGAGTCTTTGGTGATATACCACCTTGGATCCACTAAGTACCAAGTTCCCAACCAGCGCCATTGATTGTCTGCTACCTGCTCAATTGTAACTTAGGAGCTCCAGTGCAGTACCCATCATATTTTGCAAGCGGTATTCATGACTATCCAAACCATGCCACAAGGGCACCGGGCTAACAGCAGATCTAGTATCTGACCACGCTGTAAAGACCAGTTCAAGAAGCTCAAGCGCACAAGAGATCTGACTGTCTGTCAAGTATACCTCATCATAGGAGAAGTCCTGAAGACATATCTGAGCATACCTTACAAGTTTCAAATGGGGTACACGCCAATGGATATTATTTCCTGCTTTGAGTTTCTTTGTTCAGATTACATAAGGATTCTTGAGGGCCAGCATAAGAGTAGACCACATGACCACTGGGCCACGGAATTGGAGTATGGGAAACTTCTCTCAATACAGATGAGTAGCGAGGTTGATATAAGAACCTTGGCTATCCTCTCAGACTATTATGGGAGTATTGCTCACCTCATTTTTGTTCAGAGTTGTAAGTAGCTTGACTAAGGTTGGAGATTGTTCCTTGATTTTATATGTTGGGGCTGTGGAAGTCGTCTTACTTTGGCTACCACGACTTCTTTTCTTGGCAATTGTTGAAAGCTGAGTGGACGTGAGCATACTGGAGTCTTGTGTTCCTGAATTACTTGGAGAGATACTGGGCTGGTATGAGGCTGTACTGGGGGAACTACAGAAGGCTGTATCTATCTTGCCTCCTAAGATTTTGGTAAATTCATCTTCATCCAAAGCTAGAATGGGTGAGTAATTGTGCATGGTTGCAACTGGAACTTTGGGTATTCCCTTTTGAGCTCGGTTGATCCTTGGTTTAGATACATTGGTATAACGCACCACTGGTTTCTTATTCCTCTTTGGGCAATTTACCATACCAGAAAAGATTAAAAGACTTTTACAGTAACGTCTAGTTTAGTGGGGGGAAATGTTGTGAAGTGATTGGTTATAAACTAGCCGTCACTATACTCATGCATTTGATCCATTAAGCTTGGTGAACGATGGAACAATGGAACTATTGGCCTGGATGATAACAAGTTCAAGTGATCAACTAAGTTGTATCCTAAGTCCATATTAACTAATGATCAGCCAATTGTTAGTTTAATAGTGGGCTAAGAGTAGAGGAGACAAGGCTGTGATCAGAGGATCCTGACGTTATGTGCCTCTTGTCTAATTTCCCTTAACTATAAAACTCCCTTCTTGATTATTAAATAAAATATCAATTATTACATACTTCAACTTTATTATACGCATTAGGCTAGATACTTATCTTGACCTAATCTTTAGTAATAGAAGAATTGTATTTTGAGTTAAGCTAAGCAACTACCAACTCTAAGGAGAAATATGACATACCCTCTATATATTTCTTTTCTTTATCAAATAATAATTATATTCAAAGTCTTATTATTATACAGCTTATTATCATAAACCTTAAGCAGCTGATATAGCCCTGATTTGATCTTTATTAATTAGCATATCATAGAGCTTGAGTTGAGCAAATATAACTAGCAATCTGTAAAGTTACTCCCCCCTTTGGCCCTGGATAGGACAATCTTCCCCTGTTGTACAAAGAAAAACTCCCAAAGTCCAGCCAAATCACTCAATTCATTTGATGATTTAGTCCACAATATTGATGAAATATTTGAGTGGCATACCCCGTAGATTCTCCTGCTTTCACTGCCCATGCCCTGGGAGAAACATTGATTAATTTGGATTATTTATTGGCTTAGTGTTGACTGTTGTTGAAGAGTATTAGAACCAGCCAATCAGAACAGCCCACATTGCAGCCCCCAATTCTAAATAGATCTCAAAAATCACAATTATACCCCAGCCAATCAAATGGTGGTTTGGAAATTAGTATGGAACTCTCTAGTCCTTTGGCTTTGCCAGAAAAGTTTCTCCCTCAACCAATCAGGTTGAGCAAACAGTGTCAGGTGACCACACAACCTAAAAGTATTCCCTTAAGGTCAAACAAGGGGACTTTGGGTCCCCTGCTTATTCATTCTTTACTCACATTAAAGTTACTTGTTTTACTAAATCATTTCTGTTATATTGGCTTCATGATTTGGAGCTCTCTATACTGCAAAGTGTCAGTAATAATTCTTTATACTTTCACCTTTATTCCAGCCCCTTGTATTTTCATTGCTTCTCTGTATCTGCAGAAACTATTGTCAGTGTATAGTTTTATACTAGCTTACTTATGCTTTTGAAAACCATCTTGAAATCTATTTTGATATTTAAAATTTAGAATAAATTCCTACTTTTACCTCAAATTTTACTGGGTTTTTCTCCAGTTTGAGACTGCTTTTCACACTAGCTCTGTTAAAGCCTTCTGTGGCTTGCTACAAGGCCACTCCAAGGTCTGGACTTTGACTAATCCCCCTGGCCATATAGCTACTATAGTTAGCTTAATTCCCTTCAATTTTAAGACTTCAATTACACCAAAGGATTCAAAATTTTATGCTAATTCTGAAAATGATAGTCCCAGTATTTAAATTTGTAATCTTTTCCTTGGCCCCAGTGTTTTTGTTTATTTTTACTGCTTCTCCTGATCTCTGGCACCACCTTTCTTCCTCAGCCCACAGGGTGGGAGATGATCCTTCCCAAATTTTGCATTTTCTGGATGATCTTCCTGGTCAGGCCAGTAACTTCATCTCCTCTGGAGAGATCCTGTTTAAAAGCCTCACATGTGATGATCTAGATTTTTACTCCCCCATTCTTGACTTGAACACACCTCTTGCTAAGAAATCTCTAGTGGCTCCTCCCCCCAGTTGAAAAAGGATATTGCTGACCTTTGCAAGTCTCTAAAAGTCACAGGGGATACCCCCATGCGTAATCCCTGGTTGCTCTCTGGATTGGGGTTGATGGGATTGAATGCCTACTTTCCACAGTTGTCCCCAGTGTCCTCCCTTTGGTCCCCTTTTAGAGCAGCCATCCCCATGATTCACTGGATGGCATCCTGGTGGTTTGTCTCACCGGGATGGGAGCTAAACTTAGTTAGTTTAGCTCCTCTCTCTTACATGATCCACATCTACAACATTGGTTTGCATAAAAAAGTATGTCTAGCCCCATAAATAGCTCCCACTGCCCTGCAATGGTCATCTATCTACTCAGTGAGGGAATAGCAAAGTGCTTTTGTAAGCCTTTCTTTATCACCTTGAAGAACATTTTAACAGCCTGTTCTCAGAAAGCAATAGACTGACTGATACCTGGGATGAAATTCCTGGAAACTTGATTGCAATCAATCAATTTATGGAAGATTTGTGGTGTCCACAGAAGATTGAGAGCCACTATGCTCTTCACCTCAGGGCTTTTATACCCTTGGAGCTGCATGATAACAGAGAGCTCTCTCAAAATCAGCTTTAAAAATCTTTAATTAGACTGGAAAAAGATCCAATAATAATAGCAAAGTCCAGGAGCAGATGGTAATACTTCTCTACTATAGACCAACTGCTAAGGAAAAATCCCGCAACTTTATCAAAATTACAGTAGTTTTAAAAGCTATTACAACAACTGAGATGATTTCAGATTTAAACAAAATGATTTCATATTTGAACAAAATCCAAGTTGTACGAGATTCAGGATTCAATTGATTTATAAAATTTCAGTTAATAAATGAACTGTCAAACAAAAAACAAAATTTCACTAGCCCATCATATGAAATTATATCAAACATCAAGTGGTGTAGTTCAAACCACAAACAAAATGAACTGAGACAACAAGTGAGATGAATGGATGCTGTTCTGGAGTATATTATAATCCAATCAGGATTCATACAAGGCACCAACAGAAGGACTAAAATGAAACAAAATTTGAGCAATCTAGAAGTGAGATTCCACAAGCACAAAACGAGTTAAACTCATACAAGATGTGTAGTATAAGCAGACTAAAATAGAAAAATAACAGTTTAACAGCCAATCAACAGCTATTCAATTTAGGGACAGAGGAATTTTATTCATTTTCATGTATTCTTATTTGTATGGAATGGTTTTGAGAACCTTCTGAATATGGACTCAAGATTACAATAAAAATAAATCATTAAATTTTAAAATTTCTACTTTTAGTGATTTTATCCTAGGTTTTTTTTCAATATGGTTTTCAACAGCAACATCTTCAATGACGCCAGCAGCCAAGATAGCAGCAACCAAGCCAGCTTCAATGGAGGTGAGGCTCAGGGTGTGAATGCACCTGTTTATACCCAAGCCTTTGAGGCAGGTAACAAGGAACCTTCCTGTTACCGACCCCCAATCCATATGGCTTTGACTTGTTCAGTAGTCACTTAGTGTCTAGCTTTGCCCCTGCTCCCATACCCACCCCCACATAAGCTGCCCATCAACCAACCAATCAGGATGGCAAACTTGATTTGGAACAACTTCCTGCCACTAGCCAACTTGCCCCCTACAGCCAATCAGGCTTCAGTTCCCGTGGCCAAGCGCCCCAAACAACAAATCATCACCACCCAAATTCTCCAGGAAACTGTGGCACTAAACCTACAGGGTCTGTCATGGGACCAGATTGCTGCCCAGTTGCAATTCACCTGAGCCACAATAATGTGGGAATTCAATAACTTAATGAATAAGGGGAATCTTATTGGGACAGCCAAGAAGCCAAAGAAGGCCCCCAAGTCCCAAATATCCGAGGCATACCCAATAATGCTTGACCTCCTCTAGCGGGACCCCAAGCTTTCCCTAACCCAGGTCCTCAAAAAGCTTGCGCACCATAACATATGGGTCTCTGAGTGCATGGTGTAGCTCTGGATGCACAGAAAGGTGGCTTCCATACGGGTTCTTACCTATTTTGCCGGCAACCAATGGGATGGTGCTGAGGATTCCCTGTATGATCTAGACATTAAATCAACCCTGGTTCAATGCTTGACTAGTCTATCAGATGATGTCATGTTTATCTCCTACTACAAGTTATCAATTGTGTTTGACAATTTTGGTGAGCAAGGAAAAGCTGCTGCCAAGAATAGAAGAAAGAAGGTCAAGAAGGGGACATTCATTGGTGCATTTATGGCTGTTTTGGCCAAGCTTTTTATCTACTATTGGACAAACCCAGATTTTACTGATGGCTACAAGTACAGCCACATCCTTGGTGTATTACTTGACTCCTGGGATGGCTTGAATTCAAAGCATTGGGTTTTCTTGAGCCATCAGATGGAGGGCAGCTCTACCGCCCTTGAGGCCATCCAGGAACACAGACACCAGGCCTCTGTGTACCCAGCTGGTCACTCTGACATCCATCTGGCTGATGCTGTGCTCTTTAATATTGGAGATACACTCCAGGAGCGCTGCCCTCAGGCTTTCAATGACCTCTATCTTGGGGTCATTGACCACAATTTTCTTTTTGGCCGCCAAATGGTGGTAGACTTGTTTGCCCAAATTGTCTTCCATGTGAACATGGGCAACTAATCACAGAAGAACAAGAGCCTACCACCTTGTGTCACTGCCACCTACCAGCCCATCCAGCCAATGACAGACAAGGAATATGACAAGCGTTATATGGCAGCCATCACGCACAATCCTCCTACCACCACCCCCACCTTCCAGCCCCACCCAATCCCAGACCCCTCAGACCAGCACTTCCTCAATGTCTTCCTTCCCGCGCTATTCTGCTTAAAAGGCATCACTCTTACCAGCCCCAATAAACCCCCTGTTGCCAAACATTTTCTATTTATATTATCTTTATTTTGAATTTCAATTGTTCATGTTCTCTTTGTTTATAGTTGGTTTTATTCTTTATGTTCAGCTTATTTCTATAAAATCATATATTTACTATGCCATGTATCTAAATTCAGAAAACAGTTATTTTTAGTACCCAAACACAGCCCCTTGTGAAAAAATTAACAACAATTTGGTGATCAGCAAAATTTGAATTAGAAAATTATAGGTGAACTGTTTTTATATAAAGTTGTTACTGATCCAAATTCAAAACCTTAATGATAAACTTTAAGCCAATCAGGAGCCAAGTGATAAAGTGATTGTTGTGACATAAAGGGTCATTCAATAATTCTTTGATGCATGTGCACTAATTAATATGATTGGCTGGATCTTTTGCTATTTTACGCCATTGCCGCTGTGGCAAGTTGTTGGTGGACTAGTGCTAACCCAGCAGCTGATTGGGCGCTAGTCTACCAACAACTTGCCACAGCGGCAATGACGTACAATAGCAAAAGATCCAGCCAATCATATTAATTAGCACACATTAATCAAAGAATTATTGAATGGCCTTTTATGCCACAACAATCACTTTATCACTTGGCTCCTGATTGGCTTAAAGTTTATCATTAAGGTTTTGAATTTGGATCAGTAACAACTTTATCTAAAAAAAGTTAACCTATAATTTTCTAATTCAAATTTAGTTGATCACCAAATTTTTGTTAATATTTTCACAAGGGGCTGTGGAAAGTGCCAAAAATAATATGTTAATTAAGGAAACAATGCCAACACAAAGCAAACAACACATATTGAGTTGAGCGTAAAACATATACACAATGGGTAAAAAGATGGGATAATGTAGTAAATGGGAAAACAAAAAGGAATAAGCAAAGAGGCAACAGTATCAAAATAATACAGAATTTATTGGGGCAAAAGCTATAAAAACATATGAAAAGATTAGTAAAAAATCAATGAGAGAATTAGAGAAGCTTCTGAAGGACCTTGACTTGGCAATTGCCAAAATAAAGGACATTGACCGCAAGGTCAAAGCAAAGGTGAAGTCTGCCGTCCTTGAAGGGGACAAAATTGAAAAGGTGTCCACCAAGGCACTCATGGCCAAGATGCCAGACACCCCTGAAACAACAATTGAACAGGTTTTAAATGTCCAGAAGCACATCGTGGAAGGCCTTCAATTCAAGCCCTTTGCCCTCTCTGCGCTGTTCATCTGGGTTGACAACCCTGAGATGTATGAACATCTCAAACCTGCAAAGCGCGCAAGAACTGTGGACACTGAATTGCCAGCACAATTACTTGTGTCAGGGCCCAGAGTGCCCTGGACAGTCAGCTGGCCTCCTTAGAGGTGATTAAACATGCAGCTTGTAAGCCCCCACAAATCACTTTCCAGGGCAAAATACCCCCCCCTTTTGACTAGCAAATGGCCCGGGATTTGAGAGGCACACAAGCCTCAAATCCCTGGCATTGAGCCTGTTATCAAATTTGGGCCACCTACCTATCAGGAAATGGCACATTGGGAGCGTGATTGTTTGATTGTGTGATTAGACAATTGATTCATTGCTGGAGCTAAAAATAACTGTAGCAACTTGCCATGCTGCAAATTTCAAAAGGTTCATGTTATAGAAGCCAATGAGATCTCACCCTCTTGGCCAAGCACGCAAATTCCGGGTAAATTGCAAATCCAACTCCAAATGATACCATCATTTCTCTGGTGGCACAAAAGGCCACATAATCATCAATAAGTATAAGTAGTGAGGGGGAGAAGCCCTCCTCACTGTTGACATCTTAATAAAGCAAGTTTATGCCTAGAAATTATTATCTTATTGCAGGAATTGTCTATTTTTGCTCAAATTTAATTATTCTCTTTGCATCTATTTGTGAATCCACTACTCAATACAAACTTGCATACCCATATCCTCCTGGTCATACTCCTGTTGTCCTTGCCAAACCGCCCCACGCCCTTGACCTGGAGTATTTTCATCCCCATCACCTGGATCTACCACCAGTAATGAAGGATATTCCAACTGCCCCTCCTCTCCCCAACGCGCCTCCCACCCAGGACTTCAGCAAGCTGGGGTTTGTCTATATAACAGTATTGGGGCTGGCCGACCAAGTTGTGCCCCATACTAGGAGTTGGCGCCCCCTAGCCACTGCTCTAAACTACCTGGTCCTCATAGCGCCTATTGTGTACATGGCCTTTCAGGCCCGGCCTGCCTCCCCTGTGGGAGTCCAGACAGACTCTAGTATGGGCTGTGACAACTTGCGCCAAGAATGGCAAAGCCTGCTGAAGCCGCTGGCAAGGAGGAAACCTGCAAAGGTAATCTAAAAAAATAAAATTAATAATAACTTCAAAATACTTACCTTTTTTAGAGAACATTGATGGTCAACTCCGCTGGGTCCTGGTTCCTTTTGTCCCGCCCACCTTCTATTTGAATTTTGCCACTCACGTCAAAAAACAACTCTATCTGTCCCCCCTGTCTTGCAGGAGCTCAAAGACAGGGTCCACGGGTCCTTTCCAATGTTGCAGGAGGCGTTGGCTGAACTTAAGCATGCCAAGGGGGCATCCAAGAGGGCAGTTACTGCCTACAAGGATGCCCAATTGGTCCGCGTTGACCTGGTGGTCTTCAATGGAGTTTACTGTGTAAACTCCATTGAGCTTGTTTGGGACATCCTGGCAACGCTCCCATTCAAGAATGTACCAGAGATGGGCCAGGCCCATGCAGCTGCTTGCTTCTGCTACCCCTTGGAGCACACAATTTTTTACCTGCTGGACAACTTTGGGCACGCAGTGAGAAAATTGGCTATTGTAGACGCAACAGCCGTCAAGAAAACCAAAATCCTCTTGGCAGACTTTGGGCTGGCATGGAGTGCCAACAAGACGGGAGTCCCTGTAGCCATGGAGCTGACCTTTGCAAAGACCAATCATGAAAAGAATATCAGTGCAGTTTTCAATAAATTGTGCAAGTTTACAGAAGCCTTTGCTGGGCAAAGGCTTCATCTGGTGGTTTACCTGGGGTATCTCTTTTACTTTGGAATGGGCGCCAGCGTGAAGGATCTTGACGGGGTCCTCCTAGGAATTGACAAGGCCAGGCTCTCCCTGGACGGGAAGAAGGTCCCCCCGGGTATGACTTGGTGGATCATGTCATCCAGGACGCCCTGGTCCTGGCCAGTATCTACGGGTTTGCAGCCCCGCCAGAGAAGCTGCTCCTCCATTTACACCTGACCCTACTCCCTTTCATCAGCAGGCGGGAGTATTTTAACCAGGGTGTATCCACTGTCCACAGTGTGGTGGTGGAGGTTGTGTGCCACCTCCATTGCAGTGTGGGTACATACAGAAGAACTCACTACAGGCGCTCTTAATAAATTCTCTCTTCCAATAAATTTCATTACAATTCATATTATTTTTATTATAATAAAATTTTCTAATTCTTATTTTAGCAAACAAGATTTGCAAAATATATCCCAGAGAAGGTCTTAATAAAACCATAATAATATATGTCAATAAAATCTACTTCTAATTTGTACACTTTACATTTAACTTTTTTAATTTGATTTTTATATTTATTTGCCAAAAGTGATATTAATGTGTTTGTGTAATCCAGTATCAAGCGTTTGGGATACCCTTAGATGACACAATGAAAATGATTATAAATAAATAAATTACTAACCTTCATTGATGGCCCTGCTGAATGTGATTGCAGGCTTGGAAACATCTAAATATAAAATGATAATTAATAAATCTTGAATAGTAAATTAGAGAATATAAAAAAGTTTGACAAGCTAAGCCTTTAATTGATTGGCTGTTTGGCAAGGCAAGCAGGGATAAAAAAATCAGCATGGCCATAGAATTTGGCCACAGTCTCAGCTGGGAGGGTGCTTCCGGCCTGCAGCAAATTAAACAGGTCTTCAGTCCCAGTTGGGGTTCCTTGCTTGACAACTCACTTGAGCCATACAAAGACTTCCTTGATGGGATTTAGGAAGGGCAAATAAGCTGGGAGGAAGAGAAGGCGCAAATGTGCCATGGCCAATTGCTGGGGGCCCACAGCAATGCTGGTGTCAATCATTGGGAATTCCTTGAGAATGTCAGCCACTTTGTGGAGACTAAAGTTGTCCAACACAATGATGTTGGTGAAGCCAGGGCTCGTGTGCCTCAGGTGCTCCTAGACCAATCGGAGAAATGATATGAAGGTCCAGCTATTGTGAGATCCCAAAATCATTTGGTATAGCTCAACTCCCTTTGGACCAAGGAGAGCCACCATTGAATAGGCTGTGGCACAAACTGCAGCACGCCAAGCCATCCCGTCATTTAAGCCTTTGTGGACATAGCCATATGCATTACGCATAGACAAGGCAAATGCTGATTCATCAATATAGTAAAATTTGACTGTCCCCTTGGCTTTGAGGGCAGTGTACACCTCTGCGTAGTTTTTCCAGGTCTCAATGTTGGTTGGGCTATTCCAATTGTACGGAGATACCCCAAACTTTTTCCAGGAAAAGTGCATCCCCTTCAGCAGATGGTAGTAAAAGGAAATGGAAGCCTCAACCCCAAAAGTGGACTTGACCTTTGCCTGTATATTTGCCAGTTCAAGATGGCAGTCCTGGGTGATCCACTGGAGGATTGCCCATTTGTGCTCCTTGGTGAGCATGGTGGAAACGTGCATGGATTTCTCCACAGCAAGGACTCAACCCGTGTTAATGAACTTGTTGAAGGTCTTTGAGGCGTACTTGAGATCCACTCCAACGAGGGCCGCAGCCACCTTTTAATTGCCCAATTCATGTATTAGCTTAAGCAGGATGATGTGTTTAATGTCAGGGATGCGCTTCTGAGCGGGCTTTGTGGGTTCAGACAAGGCAGGATCCTGATTGATGACAGGCTTGCAAGGCATGGGCACCTTGTTGTAGAAGGCAGCAACCTTTTTGAGCACTAGCTGTCCCTCATCAGTTTGGTAGAGCTGGGGCTCCTTGTCATCCTCCTGATTGCCATCACTGACATAGAGCTTGTAGCTAGTATCAAGTACAGGCTTCACCTTCTCCAGCATGGCTGACAGGACCAACTCTTGCCGGTACACAGTGTCAAACACATATGAAGTAAGCTCTACCTTCTTGTTTCTAACCGTTTTTGTCGTGGTAACCTTGGTGGGCTTCTGGGTCAGCTTGAGGACCCAAGGGTTGATGCTCTGCACCCTAGCAGCTTGTGCTCCTTGAACCAGCTGTGTCAGTGTAGTGTCACTATGGAACTCTCCTCTCCCGTCTCCTCCTTGAGTAGGCACTTGGGTTGCACTAACTCTATTCTTTGACCCGCGGGGGCAACCGCAACCGCGGTGCACAATGGGTGCATTGGTACTCTGGTGTTGTGTTTCTTTCATTTTAAAATTTAATAAAATATTAGATAAATTTCAATTAAGTTACTCCCTAATTTTATTTTTTGCTTTTATCTGAATATGGATATTTAATTAGAGTTTTTCCCACCCAATATCCCAATTATAGATTTTTTATTTCTTAATTAGTTGTTTTTGGTTTTACAACGCCCATTTTAGAATACCTGAAATAATTTCCACCCTTTTCCCCAGATTTTACTGCCAAATTCAAACACCCAACACAATTTTTTTAAAATTTATGTTTCAGATCTTGTGTCTTATTTTAGATACCTTGGTGTCATTCATGATTACAATCCATTGCACACACTGAGTGAGTGATTTTGTTTACATAATGAGTTGCTATTGTGTTTTGTTTTTGGATTGAGTTTTGACTCACCTTGCTTGGGTGTATTTTGTCACTGATTCACATAGTAAACATATGTACACCAAAAGTCAACTCACACTATTTTTTTTGTTAATCAATGTATTTTGGATTGTATTTTGAATAGTTTTGCTTTGCGTGTGAGCCCTTTGTTGCTGTGTTGACTCATTTTGCCCATTGACACCAATAAACCCTGTTAACAGAGTGTATATTTTTACCTGAAAGTTGGATTTTGCTTAAATCTGAAATCATTTTGTATAATTATGAAGTATTTCTGGTTGTTGCCATAGCTTTTAAAACTCCTGTACTCCTAACCAGCTCAGACTTCAGGTGCAAACATTTGAGCAGGTAAAGGATTGTATTCACAGTTTTGATCACCCAGCAGTCTGCACAACCACTTACATTTATTGAACCACTTTTATTCAATTTTTTACCAAGGCAAACTAATTAATATCCAATAGGCATTTCTCTGGTGTCTATATGGCAATCTGATAGCCCCAATCTCCAATCTCAAAACTCAAATGGGTTGATTATTAGCAGTTGTAATAAAATCATGACCTGGGCAGCCCAGATTTAGTAACACCTAAGCAACTATGTATTCATATTGATTGATGGATTCTTTTCTCACAAATGATTAGAGAACAATTTTTAGGCACCATTATCCATCAGGTTAAATGATCTGAGGTCACCTTAAGTTTTTTTAAATGAGATCAACAACTTGCGCCAGCCAATCCTTGCAACTTAATACTTTCTCCAGAGACTAATCCCCATTGAGGCCTCTGCCACAATTCAAAAAGATGCAGTGGAGGTGGAAAAATACCTAAATGACATGGATAAGAACCTACACCAGTATCTCTCATACTTCTCTCATTTATATGCTGGATAAGAAAGCTCTATGGAGCCATTGAACATGTCCATCAGGTGTCAAAATTCAATCACCTGGAAATTAAGAATCTTAAGGATAAGATACAATCCCATAAACAGGAGGCTGATTTTGCCTTTGGTCTTCACAAATAGTGTATCAATATCCTAGAGAACAAACTCAATAAAGCTTCCATAGCCAGAAATCTCTTAAAGATGATTTTGTTGAACATAAGTAGGTAATGCATTGTCTACAGAGTCAGGTGTGTTAGTTATAAAAGATAATACACAGTCCTCTAAATATGAATATATTACCCATAAACCTCCCACCAGATACACTAACATAATATCTAGTGCTAAGCAGGCACAAACTGACATCATGAGATTCTTTCATAGCAATGTAACTGATGAATCAAATGCTGGTTGTAAAGCCAGGAAAGCCTATGTAGCCGGACTCATACTAGATAAAAGTTAAAAAAACCTTGCCTATTAAACCTAATGAAGCCCCAACCTCAGTCCAGTAAAGTTACCAGAAAGTATCAGGGTCACAGTTCCTTGCCTTACAACATCATATGCATCCCTGCCTTCTAGAACCAGTTTTGATTATAGTTTTTTACTGCAATTCACAACTTTAAACCAAAAGAAATTGCCAAATGTGACAATAAACCAAAATACCAATTCTTCTTTTAATATTCTATAACTTAATGTAAACAGCTGATTGGGCCATGCAAAAGGCAACTATATTTAACTGCCTAGAGACAATAATCCCAAACAAACATGATGGCTTACCTTCCCAAATAAGAATGATCAGGAAAACATTTCCAGAGGCTTAATAGTAGAATATGATAAAAAAGAAGCTCTTGCCTGTAAAAAGATAGAGCTTACAGAAGAAAATCAAGAAAAAAACACCAGTAGAATCTTCTGAGCCATTCTATCTTTCAGCTCAAAATTTAGATCCTATGGGTGCTGCCATCTTTTTTCACTCAGTGGGTGCCCTTTTTAACTATAGCTTTCCCAATAGAAGCTATACATTATTCTTGAAACTGTATATTTATGGATCACACACCTTTTCTGATTTGATGTGCCCTATATGCTATCTCAAGAAGCAATTTGAAATACACTCCCCAAAGTTTAAACAATATCCCCTTGTGAACTCCAAAAGGAAATTACTGAGAAAGATAAACTAAGAAAGACCTCTGATAAGTTCTAACCCTGGAACCTTCAACACTACCCCTGCACATGCTTAAAGTGTGGTCAACCAGGTCACTTATCAAAATAATTCAAACAACCAAAGCTTATAACAATACATAGAGAATAAAGAATATATTAAAAAATTAGAGTGCAAGGCTGAAGAAGACAGTGATAAAGAGGCAAAAAAACTTCTAAGTAGTTCTGATTAAGAGGAATTCTCAGCTAATTGCAAATTTAGTCAACCTTTACTAACCACTGACCCAGTCCTGAATCCTGAACCCATAGCTCATCCAACAAGATAAGCTGCCTGATTTATCTATAGGACTTCCCATACTGGTACCTGCCAGAGAATGAAGAGTTAAACAAGGATTTATTACACCAGGTACTATCATTAAGCACTGCTACTCAGAGACAAGCATTCAGAACTAAAGTCTTGTCCTCTAATGAAAAAATTGATCCTTTCTCCATTTCCTAAACCAAGAAAATCTCCTAAATAAAAAAAACAGTGACACACAAGAGTGATAACAAAATCTTGTGCCAATATTGCAGTATTTAATAGTATCTACCTCTCTTGACACTCTGAAAATGCTGAAGCCTGAACTTACATCTTTAAAGAAATTTCTTGTTCAACTAAAGGACTATATATAAGAAAAAGATTCTATATTACTGTGATGAACATATTTGGAGCTGTTTTACAGGCGTGGACTGATGTTGGCTGAATAAAGATTAGTTGCCTAATCACAGGAATTAGTGTTGTTATGTTTGTTACCCAAATATAATGCTTGGTGCTTTTTTATACTTTTTTATTGATGATAGGAGGGACACATATTGGTACTATGTAGGGGTAAATATGGGCCCTGTGATGATATGTCATACAGTATTGAAATTCTGAGACCAACTGGGGCTATAATACAGTTGGATACATAATCACAATGATTGAAGTTTCTCTGTTCATGTCTTTTGAGTAGCTTTAAGGAAGACACTTACTACTACTATATGAGAATGAAGCGCCTAAAACCACCATTAGAAAAGCTATTTAGAGAAGTAGTTTCTAATCCTAAGAAGTTGGGGGTTTTAGGGAGTGAATTTGGTTAATTTTTATTTACAAGCTCAGGCTGATCACTTGGGTAAATATGAAGAGGCAAGAGAATAGCACATGGTATTGGTCTCTGGCGGGCATATTTGGGAGGACATTACTATATTCTGGATCCTTTGAAGGGGCAGCAACATGCTAGGCCATTGCTGCATACTTTATGGTGTCCCAGGAAAATGTTGAAAGCATCCTGAAACATCCCTTCAAAATATTATGCTACAAGAGCAGAAAAGTGATGTACCTTGTAAAAATGTTTCTCAAACACTTTTGCTAAGAAGGCAAATATGAAGAAAATTTTGAAGGAAGCCCAGGGAAATGTTTCCAAGAGAATTTTATTATGAAAGTAAAAGGTTTTTTGACTTGGAGAAATTTTGAAAGAACCAAGGAAAACATCAACACTTTGAATGATGAAGCATTAACATCCAAACAGTAACATGTCGACCTTCTATTTGAAATTTGGCAAAACTGTGAAGATGATGGCAAACTGTTTCAAGATGGTTAGAAATAGATAATTGGATGGGTTTGAGGCTTGTTTTAACAATGCTTATCAGTGGTGAAAAATCTCAAAGCTTAAGGAATAGTATAGAAAATATCAGAAAATGATTTAGGCTTTTAGTAAAGTTAAGACTGAAAGCTATTTCTATGATAAAAAAGAGGCTGTATGAACTAGTTTAAGCTTTGAAGAGAAACTGCCAAAAATGGAAAAGCTTGGTACAAGAGGCTATATATTAGCAATTAAATGGTGAAGCTAGAGAGATCAGAACACATGTTATCCTATGTCTTTGACACCTTAAATATTGTCAATAAATATACATCAAATGTCAACCTATTATCAAACAGCTTATATAGCCATAGCTTGACGGAACTATAATACAGCAGTGCAACAGGGCAACAGTAAAGTTGTTCTACTAGCATAAGGTTTCCAGGAGGTTCTTCCTTTGGGATTTAATAAAGATATTCTTGATCCCCAAGTTAAAAAATGCTTTAATAATATGGAGTAATTTCTAAGCATTCATTATCCAAGTGCTAATAAGGAAGAACAGTAAAGAAAAAGATGCATGAAGGTTTCAGAGCCAAACTCCAGACAAAGAATGGGCAAGGATGACAAAATGTTTGAAGCGTTTACCAAGGGGCCAGGAGTTTCTCTGGAGTAGATTTAGAAAGCTGTTTAATAGTCTATGTACTCCTAAAGAAGGGCAGACACAGGCAGAAGTTATAGCTTGTGAGGCAGATGCTAGGATGCTATTAGAAAAGCCATTGAAGGAGTTTGTGTGCTTGAAAGCTCATCAAAATTCCCTAACACTAGAACTAGTTCACCTGAAGTATATCATTCCAACCTTGTTGGTCCCTGGCTTTGACCCAGGATACACCTTGGTGGTTTCTGAGCAGCAGGTGGACCACAGATTCATTCATTAATCCATATAATTTATAAACATTAATTATAGATAATTGGCATAGGAAAGCTCTTAAATACATTGAAGTGTGCAATAAGAGTGAATTTAGATGAACCAAATTGAGTACTAGCCTTTGATTATAATGTGAACCCAATATCAGCACTTCATCCTATATCCCAGCATCTAGAGCAGCTATAGTTATCATGTTTGGTACGATTTTGATTGTAGTTGTCTGAAAGATCTATCTAGAAGCTTTAAATTTTATGAAAATCATTATTTTGAATCTGAATATTATTATTGCCAGTTTACTCCACTGACTTTCTTATCAGGATGATGTAATGGCTATCAGGATTAACTCTGAAACAATCTGCAGCCATTTGGATCAGCTGATGCATCCAAGTGGAACATTATATTTTTTCAGTCGGAATAAATTCAAAATGGTAGGTGAACCATCTTTTACTTAAACTAACATTTATGTATATAATTTGAATGATATCTCTTTGATTTGATCAAGCTCTCTTTTTATCGGTCAATTCAATCATCAGTAGAGTTTAAACATCCAATCATATAAAAGGATCGTAAACAATATATTACTCCACCTTCACTTTTAATCCACACATTTTGAAATTGGATAATTTATACATTTAAACCTCTTTGCTTTCACTGCAAGGGTTGAATGGATTAGCCACTGTTAAAAAATGAAGAATTAAAATATAATTTATTAAAGTCCGAGCGACCTGTTATCTTACTTCAAAATAGTTTAGGCCACACTCCACCGAATTCAACCTTGATACTTTTGAAGGTGCTTGCAAGGGATTGCATGTAAGGATGGGCTAAATCAAGCTTTTGGCTTATGTATCAACTTTAAATTTAAATAATATGGAAAAATCAATTCATTTCCTTACGACTTGAGTGCATTCGAGCTGGTACTACAGACAAACAAACAGACTCGCTTTTATTTATACTAATATATATATTAATAAGATAATCAGTTTACAAGATCAAGGCAGATATGAAAGTTGCTCACTTCAGCCACTTGGGATTAATCATGCTTATAACTACTAATTTAAACGTTTGCGATTCAAAATAATATTTTGGATTGAGATTTATTGGGATGTACTCAGTTAATGGCCAAGCTATACCTCATGACTTGACAACCACATGCTGTAGCTGCTAGTTGATCACGTACTCCTATAAGTTATTTGGAACATTAGCTCTCGAGAATGGGTTTAGTTGAACGGCCAGTACATTTATAGCATCTTAAAACACTTCACTCCCAAAATACAAAGGGTAGATAAATTTAAAGGTTTGAAAAATTAAAGATGAAAACGGAAGGCCTGGAATCCTTACCTTCTGATCAAGATATGAAATCGGAACCGAATGTAAATCAGCCTTCAAGCTCTTCAGAACTGTCCAGACACGATGTCACTGCAAGGTATGTAGAAATCTATTTCGTTCCATGTCTTATTGAAAGGTTTACCTGAAACCTACTATTTTTATTTGGGAAAAGCCTGGCCCTCTTTAGTTTTTAAAACATTTTAAAACTGAAACTAGTTTTACCCTTTAACAATGTTTTAAAATCTAACTGTTTTTCCAGCCAAGAAAAACATCCCAATAACCACAATAGTAACTTAAATCAAGCTAACGCGAAACAAAATTCTATTTCTCGAAACTTTCACTCCCACAAAAAAAGAATGATCGATGAGCTTGATCCTATGAATTACACTGACCATGGTTCTTCTCTTGATGTCACTAAATCTAATCAAATGCCACTCGAGATATCTCCTTATAAGAGTAAAACTATCAAAGCTTTTGATGGAGTACGCCCCTCCAAAATCCCCAGAATACTTGGTAATTTTCAATTTTTTAATTTTAGAAAAATAACATCAGCCTAATTTCGCCATGCTTTTTTAGACTTGCGAAGCCTTTCTTATTTTCCTCCCCATGGAGATCCAAGCTTCAGTCAAAGTTTCCCCCAAAGCAGTTTGCATAATCAAACGCAATACAATCAGTCTGAAGTTGCTGCTGTAACATACCACAACAACTGGAAGGTCATTCTGTAAGTGCAGTTATTTCTCTTTTTAATTTTCGCTTTTTTGTTATAAATCAATTTTTTTGTTTTTAAACCTTTCCAGCGTTTAAAAATGTTCCATGCTTACAACTCTAGTACTTTTATAACGTGCCAGAAAATTTTCACTTACTTATCCTTTTTTGTTATTGTATTCATCTACGCCCATGGCTTCCAGATGTTTAATTAGATTCAAAGTTGTACGCATATATTATTCCTTTCTTGAATGGTGTCTCTAATATTCATTTATATGTTATAGAAGGAATCATGGTTCCAACCAAGTTGTGTTGTATAATCAGCAAAATCATGAGTTGGCCATAACTTCAGAAAAAGCATTGGTTAAGGTACTCTTTGAGTCACTATTAAATCTAAAGTCTAGTCACCAGGGATTGAATTTCCTGTTACCTGCCGTCTATGTAACCAACTCTTACCAGTAAACCTTCATTAATTTAAAAAATATTAAAAGCCTTTAAAGAGATTCACTACCCAAGCACAGCCTAAAGATGACATGGCTGAAGAAATTCCTGTTAACCCGAGCACGAGCTCCAGCCTGGAGACCCTCGAGACTTCTAGAAGATCCCGCAGTCATGATTTCATTCCCCCAGAGAGCGACTTTGTTGACAATAGCTATTTCAGATGCCTGGCAATAAGCCATTCTCGAAATACTGGCCGACTGTTGGCAGATGATACCAGCTTTCCGTTCAAAGCACAGGAAGGCTGCGAACCCCATATATTGAATGAGGCAGCCTTCAATCAGGGATATTACAAAAGATTTTTTATTGAAGAAAAGAAGCTTGGACGAGGTGCAAGGGGAAATGTGTTTCTATGTCAAGTAAGTAATTCTTTACGCTATATTCTAAGTTTTAGCACATCCTTGACGAAATCCATCTTGGAAAATATGCGGTAAAGAAAGTAGCTATTGGTAAGATTTCATTATTTCTAAGTTGACCTTTAAGGAAACGATCACACTTGGCTTGTACGGATGCTCAAGGAAGTACATATGCTTGAAAGACTCCGGCATGCAAACATAATTGACTATAAGCATGCATGGTTAGAGAATCACCAGCCTACGGTGTTTGGTACGACGTTACTTTTCTTCGCTAATTGATCCAGCGCCTACTGTACCTTGCCTTTTTATCCTTATGGAGTGTGCCAACGGAGGGAATCTAGAGGAATATGTTTGTCGACGATCAGGGAAATCCGACAACGAGTCATCAGCAGACAAGATGTCAGCTAAGCAGCGTGTCAAATTTATGCGCGACAAAAGAGCGAGACGTCTTTCTGAAGCTGAACCCAAATATCTAGCTTTAAAGGAGATTCTGTCATTATTCCTTGATATTTGTCATGGGTTATCGCATTTGCATCGCTACTCCATCGTGCATCGCGATTTAAAGCCACCTAACCTTCTTCTATCATTCAAAGATGTCAATGATCCCGATGAGATGTAAGTACTATTGTCATGTGGCTTCTAATGTTCAGTCCGAGTGTCCTCATATCTGATTTTGGTGAGTGCGAAGATATCGGCAAGCTATCAGGTACGGCAGGAAGGACTGGGGCCACCGGCACTCTAGAATTCATGGCGCCCGAGCTCCTTATTGTAGACAGCTCTGGCGATTACATTGGCGAGCATTCACCCAAGGCTGATATGTGGTCTTTGGGGATGGTTCTATTTTATCTTTGCTATTCACAACTGCCATATCGCCAGGTGGAAGATTTAGATCTTCTTCGGGATGATATTTTGGCCTTCCATGGGCCAATAAAGTTTCCTGACGATGTTATGCCATCTCCCCGCATTCCCAGCGAGTTTAAAAGGCTTATTTCGCTTTTGCTATCTCCCGATCCTCAACGCCGCCCATCCGTCGACGAGATTCTGGCCAACGCTCGTGACGTTGATTTTCGGAAACTGGTGCCTGGTCACTATTACCCAACATCTCTAGATTCTCTTGCCGTTCTTTCTCTCCGCAACTCTCATTTAAGGCCCAATGTACCTCCCTCTGGTTCAGAAGCAACCACTCCGACAACATCACAGTATATGGACGACAACACTAAGGTACTTATTCTTAACATTTAATCTGATTGGTTCAAGTGTGATGCTCCACTTTTGCCACCTAAAATGGTTCCCATAACAGAGCCCATTCCTCGAATAGTCCTCATTTTAACTGGCATCAAGATGGCTACTTTGCTTTTCCCTTGCTATCCGAAATCTGCTCACCTTATGGCTAGCATTCCACTAACTGCTTTGGCAATTTGGGGGGTGCAAAGGTAACATAAATACAAACGCCTACTAATCTGCATAGTAGAAATACTAGTGCACAAATATGCCTACTATTATTCCACCTTAGCCTTCTTACATTTTTATTCTTTGCCACCGGTTCTATTTGTGGTGCCTAATTGGGCTTCATATTCGAATTTCACTTGAGATTCGTGTATTGAATTAACATTGCTTCAATCATTTCATACGGTATTAAAAGCCAAGCCTTTTGATCTAAACCTGATATTTCTGATAAATAAACTTGAAATATTATTATTCCCTGGCAATAAAGAGCATATTGAGTAGAATCAAAGAACAGCAGTTAACCTAAAGCATTATACGCCATTCTTGAATGAAATTATTTCATTATTACATTGAATCTCCGTAGTGTTGCAACTGAATCAATTATAGTTTAGTATTAGATTGGGGGAGACAAAAGTCCAATAGAAAGGACAAGGAATAGGAATAAGATGATGCTTATTTGGGAGTAGCATAATTATTATACTATACTGGGAGGTTACAAATCCACCAGGGGGTGGCACTGTGGCAGGATCTAAATAGGGTTTGAGTTACGGATATCTTAGGTGAGAGATCACATTGAAAAGGCAGCGCTCCTATTTAGGAGATATTGCCCATAACTTGACATTAGCCACAGGATACTCCACGCCATTAGATACATTATGGGGTGCCTCTATGAGTGCCCCCTGTGTATAGGGCTGCGGCATCTCACCCCCAGACAAAACCCAGATTCTGTCCAAAGTTTATGAAAATGTGGAAGGTAATATATTTTCTATTCAAACCTGATTTTAAATCTGATCTTCCAGAATGCCAGAAAAAAGAAGATCTTTGTCCAGGGGTGGGACGCCGCAGCCCTACCTGTGTATCATGGGATACATTAGTGGGTGGAGAGGCAAACCTGGTCACAACATTAGCAGCATATATTTACAATAATTCTGAGTTTTAGTTGCTGGTGAACTAGGTTTTGGCACAATTGTACCATCTGAAGGGTGCCCATCATATTTATAGTAATGTTATTCCCGACAAATTGACAGATTTCAGTGCTTTTTGAGGTGTAAATAAAAAGTACAAAAAGCAAGGATTTGACTTATTTTACTTATTGGTACATATGTTGCAACCAAGATTCCCTCCTCACCTGCTAATGTATCTCACAATACAAAGGGGGTGTTCAATGAGTCACCCCTTGATGTGTCTAACGACATGAACCAATCTGATGGCAATGTCAAATGGCGGGTACTTTCCTAATTAGGAGCACTGCCAATTTGACTTGTTGATCCCAGCACAAGTTATTCCTCGGCTTTGAACCTTACATGGAACACACCACTATGCCACCCCCTGTGGCCTTGTGGCTTTCCCCATATAGTATATTAATCACAATATTCTACAATAAATAATACCTTATTCTATTGATTTCTGTCTTTTCTATTGGACTGTTGTCTTCCCCAATCAAATACTGAACTCTAATTGGTTCAGTTTCAACACATATTTAGGTATTTCTTAACTGATTCCATAGCCTTTTACTTTCCAAACCTTTTATATCAAGAGTAGATGAGTCAATAGAAAACTTTAAAGTTTCAATTAAATAGTAAAAAGTACAGGGAACAGTAGTTTTACAACCTGCTGAGATAAACAAAAATATACCAGATCAAAACAAAATCAGTTTAGTCCAAAACAAAATACAACTTTTTGATAGAAATAAGAGCTCCTTTCAAAGAGAATGGGCACTAATTGGAAAAAATGTCCAGATACACAACAAAAGATAGAGATCAAGAACAAATTTTTCCAATTTAACAACAGCTATCCTAATTGCACAAACAAAATGGTTTCAGCCACACTACAAGGCTACTATGTTTATGGTGGGTTTGGGAACAAGACATACTCAGTCACTGAAGTGAAAGACTCAATCTGACATCAAGCCCTATAGCAACTGAAAAACAACAAAAATATCAAATATCAAAACAAATCAGTGAATACATAATACTGTTACCAGCACATCTTAATTAAGACATACATCTAGAACATGAAAAGGAAATAAATGTTCTGAGTGTCTGTTTTGGGATTAAAATTTAAAAAATCAAATTTATCAAAACACACAATTAGGAGTGCACATTCTCAACAAGAAAATCAGGACATAAATTTTAAACCCCAATCTGAAATAAACAGTAGTGGCAACAAGCTGTCAAAACACCCGGCTTGACCCGCCAGCAAGGTTCCAAGTAAGCCGGTCTGTGACCTGCAATCCAACTATTCAGTCACTTGGAGTCAGGCTAGGAAGTCAACTCAAATTTCCAAATCCAACAACATGAACAAACAATGATCCCTTACGGTGGATACCTTGTTTTGACGCTTGAATCATTACCAGGATCAAGCCACCCCCTTCACCATCCAATTGAGTGATCACCATAGTCATGTTCCCAGTATCCAGATTCACAGCAACTATATAATAGTTATCTCTAAATAATTTTTTATAAAGTATCCAACCATTCCCCCTTGTAACTCTGATGAAACAGCATAGTTACAGCATTGATTCTTCCCCCTGTGCCCCCTGTAATTTTTGGTAGCAACCTTTATGGCTGGTGGTGAATACATGATTTTATTGTGGTGAAGAGCAAGGTTATATTCCTTCATAATATACTCCCCATTTCTCACAGTTGGTTCCAGGATACCATCAGAGCCCTCTTCAAGTCCCCAGTTCCCATGGGATCATAGTTAGCTTTAGAGGAGACCCCACCAGGTTCCAAGAAGCTAACAAGGCAATAGCCCTAGTTTATCCCAAGGCTGTACCAATTCAACAAAAGCTCATTCAAGGACTTATTTGGCTTGGTATTCCTCTGCAATTAAGACATATACCAAGATTTAGAGAAGGCTACCAATATCAAAGGGAAGAACACCCAGAAAATCTTACCCACAGCTTATAAAAAATTAAACCAGGACAGCAACCTATTCATGTTCCTTGATATCCTTTCTTTGACATGAACAGAAAGGAAATAGAACCTCACCTCATAAGGGATTAGACAAGTATAGGGAGATTGTGAATTTTGAGCAGCTCAAGAACTCATACATGAGCCAGCTCTCTACAGCCAAGGCTGTGACCATGATAAAGCCTCTGGATTCAAGCAAGATAGTCTCTATCCCAAGACAGAACCACATAATCAAAAAATACAGAACAACTAGCAAAAAGCTCAAGATCTTCCCAAAACAAACTCCCCCATTTTTGCACTCTGCTCAGCAATGGAAACAGAGAGGAAATTTGCCTCTCAAAAGTAGAAGGAGTATGTGTTACAGAAGAAGTGAACAACCAGAAGACTGATGCTTCTGAGAATTTGGGGCCCAGGCAACGCTCCTGTAGCCGTACCCTGAAGCACCATGGCTGAGTATCAAGGGGTTGCTCCAATAACTGCTTGCCAAAAGCGAGACCAGGCCAAGCCCAAGAAGAAAACCTAGCAGCCAATTTAATCACATGCCTAACACAAATGGAGATCCAAGATTAATATGTTCTCCCTTAAAGAACAAAGAAAGTAAACATGGATACCAAGCCTCAGGATTCATTGTATGAGTCATCTAGTAATAATGTAGACAAACAACAGGAGCAGGAATAGAGTGAAATTCAGGCAACAGCGCCCATGTCAACATGGCCACTGTTGACTCAAAACTCAAATCATATATGTTTTTTGCTAGTTGTGCTAGCTTAATTTTTTTAAAAGCGTTCAGGGGTGCAAACCCAGAAAACACGACAAAATTGTGGCCATTTTGACACAATTTAATATTAAGCTTGATCAAAAACTCAATTTAACCAGATTTTTCCTTTATGTTTACTAATAAAAATTAGTTCATTTTTTATTTGTTTTCACAACGTAAAAGTGTCAATGTCAACACTGTTGTAACTGTGCTGTTTTAGCAGAGTTACATGGGGAAAATATTTAGAAGCTAGATAATAATCTTTATTGAGAGATCATGATTATATAGTCAATGTGAATCAAGGATAACAGGAACATGATTGTGTTGATCACACAGCTGGATGGTGAAGGGGGTGTCTTGATCCTGGTAATAATTCAAGCACCAAAACAAGGTATCCATCATAAAAGATCATCATCTGTTCATGTTGTTGGATTTGGTAATTTGAGTTGACTTCCTAGTCTGGCTTTGAGTGGCCGGGTAATAGGATTGCGGGTCACAAATCCGCTTGTTTGGAACCTTGCTGGCGGGTTGAGCCTGCTTTTTTGACACCCCCAACTGAAGGTTGGCCTCCTCTGGGGGTAGGTTGTCAGGGAGGTTGTCAGGAGCCCATGGAGTCGTACTGGACTAATTGTTGTTCTGTGGCAGACAGGGTGGTTTTGCATTGTTTTTGTCTCGCTTTGCAGGGTCTTAGGCAATCATGGTGTAGGGTTTTGTCTTGTTTGCGCTTCCCAAGTTCTTGCACAAGGTAAGTATTATTATTGTTTACCTTTAGAATGATCACTGGTACCACTTTCTTGGGTTGTAGTTTGCTTTTATCAATGTTCATGACCCAAACTGTGTCCCCAACTTCATGTCTATCTCAGATGGGGACAAAGGTTTTTTTCAGAAGTTCATTTTCCTTTTCTGTTTGTTTGCTGTTGGCCTCTATAACTTGAGGGTCTGAGCGCGGGGGGACTTCACTTGGGATTTCCAGTTTGGGTCCTGTTAATGCTTGGATGATATTTGGCTGTGTGCTGTATACCAGTCTTCAGGTCTCCCAGCGGTGAATTTGGCCAAGGCTTGCACAAGGCTGGCATTTAGCCACTCTACACGTCCATTGGCCTGTGGGTGGTATGGTGTTGTCACAGTGTGTTTAACCCCATTTTTAGCAAGGTATACATTGGTGTTTTTGAAGGTCAATTCTTTCCCTCCATTGGTTATCAGGAGTTCTGACTTTCCAAACTTGCTGATTATCTCTTTTCTAATAAATTGTTGTACATCATTGCCAGTGTGCGCCCTTACTGCTTGGGCTACTGGCCATCTTATAGCAAAGTCTATGGTGGTGATGATGTATTTAGTATCATTGTGTTTCCCTGGTATGGGGCCAATGACGTTGAGGGCCCATACCTTGACAGGTAGTTGTGTGCGGATAGTGAGTACTGATTTTGGAGGGGTTTTGCTTTTGGCAAAATTTTTGCATACCTCACATTGGTCTAGGACTTCCTGAACGTCACAATATAAGGTTGACCACCAGACCTTGTGCTTAAGGAACTCATATATGTTTCAACTCTTGGTGTGTCCGAGGTCTCTGTGATAGCGTAGGATGGTGTCTACTTGCTGGTGTGTGGGGATATAGGAAATGGTAGTACTGTTGGACATTTTCTGTGCAGGGTCCTGTACATGGCCGCAAATAGGTGTTTGTTTTTGATAACTGTTTCCTTTGTTATGTTGGTTGTACCAGGAGGGAAACCCTTGTCCTTTGTTTGTAGTACCAAGAGAAGCCAGTCTGGGTTGAGCCCATTTTCCCCTCTTGTGGCACAGACATATAGGCATGAGAGGGCGTCTGTCATGGCAAGCTTGGGACCAGGTTTGTACTGTATGAGTATATTAAATCTCTCCAAGAGCTCCATCCAGGGGGCTTGGTGGCGAGATAAATTTGCTTGGGTCTTGAAATATATGAGCAACTTGTGGTCAGTTAATGCTGTGAACTCTTCCTGCCGTTCAAGATAACAACACCATTTGACTAGACAGTGCACGATGGCCAACAGTTCCTTGTTGTGGATAGGGTATTGACACTTGCCATATGTCAACTTTTGTGATTCATAGGCTATGGGCAGGAAGTCACCATCACTATTTTTGATTTGTAGGACTCCCCTGATGGATGAAACTGAGGTGTTGGTTTCCATTTGATATTCCCTGTCACGTTTGGGGTATGGCAGGATGGGAGCTGTTGTGAGCTTCTCCTTGAGGCATCTAAAACAGAGGTCACATTGGGGGTCCACACAAACTTGGATTTGGCACCTGTTATAGCGGATAAGGGGGCAGTCAAAACGCCACAGTCAGGTATGAAGCGGCTTACATAGGCCACCATCCCCAAGAAGGTGCAGAGTTCTGACTTATCCTTGGGTGGCAGCATCTTGCATATGGCCTGTATCTTTTGACTGTTGGGTTTGATGCCGTCCTTTGAGACTATGTGTCCCAGGAAGGGTAACTTCTCGCAGAAGAACTGGCACTTGGAGGGTTTGGCCAACAGTTTGTATTGTGCCAGGGTAGCAAAGACTGCCTCTAGGTCTTTGTGGTGCTGTTCCACCAAGGGGCTGTAGACAATGATGTTGTCCAGGTAGACTAGTGCGTGTTTGCCTATGTGTGGCGCAAATACTTTGTTCATGAAGGTCACAAAGGTGGACAGGGTGTTTGTCATGCCAAAGTTGAGCACTACACATTTGTATGAGCCATATTTAGTGCAAAAGGCTGTCTTGGGGATGTCTTCCTCCTTAATACAAATCTGGTTGTAGCCTGAAGTCAGATCAATCTTGGAGAAGACTGTGGCTCCTCCCAAGACATCAAAGAGATTGTCAATCAGTGGTAGTGGATAACAATTCTTGATGGTAACTTTGTTTAGGGCTCAGTAGTCTGTGACCAGATGCAAGGTACCGTCCTTCTTGGCCACAAAAAATATGACAGCCCCAAAAGAAGACTGTGAGGGTCAGATAAGTCCTTTCTCCAACGCCTCCTTGAGATAGGCGCGTAGGGCATCATCTTTGTTTGGGGTCATCCTGTAGATAGGGCGCACTTTGGGTACAGCTCCTTTGAGTTGGATGGAGTGTTGAATGTGTTTCTCTGGGGCAGCCCAGGTAGAGTTTCCTTGAAGATTTCTGGATGGCGGGCCACAATTTTGCAATCCTGAGGTGTGGAGGTATCCTGGTGATCTTTGAAGTGTATGATCTTGTAATGGCAGGAGTCCCAGTCAATTGCCTTCAGGTTTTCCTTTTTTCCAGGGCTCTGTGATGCGCACAAAGACGTGGTTGCATAGGAATTAGTCCACTGAGTCAGGGTAGATCTGGTGGGTGACACCTTCACGCTTGATGGTCAAGACTGAGATTGCCCAGTCTACGTGAGGGTTGTTCTTTTGTAACCAGTTTAACCCCAGTACAATGTCAAACCTTGGGAAGTCAATGATGGGACCTTGGATGGTGGAATGCAGGTTCTTGAGCATGACAGAGAAGGAGGCAGTTTCCTTTGTCACAGTGATGTGAAGTTCATCCGCTAAAACCACATTTTTAATCCGCAAAGGATTAGTGGTTAGCTTGAACTTGTCCACAAAGCTGCTGTTGACTAGGTTTTGATCCACACCCAAATAAAGGAGTGCTGAGCCTGTGTAACTGCATAAATGGAAAGGATATGACATCAGTTTATTGGGATGTCTGGCAATGGTGTACAGTACCGGTTCCTCTGAGGATACTTGGATCATTGGGCATTGGTCCACGTCCTTGGGTTGGTGCTCATCATTGGGAAAGTTGGGAGCTGTGTGGGGAGAGCTTGGCTTGCTTAATGCTCTCCCAGGCTTTTTCCTCATCTTGATTTCCTTGTGTGGCGGTGATGCAGAAATGGGTACAATTTGACTGGTCATTGTTCCCATTCCCATGTGCGTTTGAGCTTGTGGGTTTATGATTGGTGTTATTCCTGTTGTTTCCAGGGGGTGATCAAGTGGAGCGCCCGCCTGTGTGGGAATCCTTGGGTCTCTCTTGTTTTCCAGTTTATGCCTTATGAAGGGTGTTGGAGGTTTGTTCCGCTTTCTACGCTTTGCGGTACAGGCTTTGTAGGTTGGTCACTTGGTCCAGGTTCACGTGTCTCATCACATGCAACTTGAGGGCATTGTAGTACATGAGGTGTGTGGCTGGGGTGTCAAAAGCCATATCAGATGGCTCTCAAAGTAGGAGTTCTTTGTAGGTGCAGGTGAGCTCCTTCACAGTGCCTGTCTGGGTAAGGTTCTTTACTTGGCGTATTATCATGAGCGCTGTATCTTAAGCAAGAATCTTGCTAGGAAGTCTTGCTTGAAGGTATCCCAGTTCTTGTCAGTGTGCTCTTTGTTCCACTTGTTGCACCAAGTGCCAGCGTCATGGGTCAGGCAAATGAAAATCTCTGCTATCCAAAATTGCTGTGGGCATTCCATCTGAGCCAGCTTGCTCTGGGCGGACTGGATCCATGCGGCAGTGTTGTTGTCGTTGGCCCCAGCAAAAGGTTCCAAGGCAGCACTTTGAAGTCTTTGAGCTACGTAGGCGGGCATGGTGTTTTTGTCAGTTGGTTGCAGAATAGAAGAGGGAGCCTGAAAGAGCCCTTGTGCAGATATGGTGTTGAAGGCTGGTAGTGGGATCATCATATTCTGGTACAGGACAAAGCCATCAGGTATCTTGGTACCAGGGGTGTATGGGGTCCAGTCAGACAGGAGGCCAGACATAATTCTGTCAAGGATTTATTGGCTGTGGTGCGTGCGGGAAACAGGCGGAATTTTTCAAAATAAAGGTAGGATGGAGAACCTACCTGTGTTACCAATGTCGTAAATGTGCTGTTTTAGTAGAGTTACAAGGGGAAAATATTTAGAAGCTAGATAATAATCTTTATTGAGAAATAGTGATTATATAGTCAATGTGAAGCAAGAGTAACAGGAACATGATTGTGTTGATCACACAGCTGGATGGTGAAGGGGGTGGCTTGATCCTGGTAATGAGTCAAGCACCAAAACAAGGTATCCACCATAAAGGATCATCATCTGTTCATGTTGTTGGATTTGGTAATTTGAGTTGACTTCTTAGTCTGGCTTTGGGTGACCAGATAATTGGATTGCGGATCACAAACCCACTTGGTTGGAACCTTGCTGGCGGGTCGAGCCTGCTGTTTTAACAACACTTTTTAAGACAAACATATTTTTAATAACAAAACTGAAACATCTACAATAAAAAATTAAGTGCACATTTAAAAATATTTTTTTATTAAATTAACATATAGAAAAAGACATTGCACATACAGTAGATTGTTAAAATGTTCATCTTATAAATATATATTTGGCACTTATTCCGGCTTTAACATCATAAATGGATTGGTGGCTAACAGGGATCCAATAATTTAAGCATAAGTTACTATGTAATTTACTATAGAATTTATTATTGAAAATAATGTTGACACTCAGAAATGTTGTCTATTTGCTTGTGATCATCTGCCGGGGTGGAGTTAAGCAAATTAGAGTGGCACAATTAAGCTTAAATTAATATGCCACTTCATATAAAGAATGTCGTAAGTGACGTTGTTGACACTTTAACCTTTTCATTATCTTAACCAACATGATAATAACTTCTTATATACACAATGGTAAAATATCATATACCACTACCCAAATATTATTTTTAATAAAGAAATAATGAATTTTTAATACTTTTTTTACTTTTTTTCATATGTTTTTTTAAATTTTACTATGTGAACAAAAACACACAGAAAATGGCTAATATTTGCTAGCCTGCGTAAATTTAATTAAGCGTACTATGAAAAAACATAGTAAATTTTCAAAAAAATGTCAACAGTGACAGTGTTGTCAAAAATAATGTCTACAGTTTTTCTGATCAACAGTGAGAATTCAGCTTTTTTTACTAATCAGCACTCATAATGTTGACGCTTTTCATTTCTCACATATAAAACTTTATGTTTTACATAATAAATTCATCTGATTTTTTGATATGTTATATTTTTAACTTTTATTTTTCATATTTTTTAATTTTAAAATAAATCTATTTATAAAGATAATACTTTCACATAAATCTCTTAACTTTTAACTTGTTATTTATAACTTTAATAAAATAAAATA
The DNA here is from genome assembly GCA_014839935.2 of Entomophthora muscae. Lineage (NCBI taxonomy): Eukaryota > Fungi > Entomophthoromycota > Entomophthoromycetes > Entomophthorales > Entomophthoraceae > Entomophthora > Entomophthora muscae. The sequence continues at coordinate 18,335 of QTSX02006523.1, read as the reverse complement.
ATACAAGTATTTTTTACCTTTTAAATGCCAATAAAAGCCATATAAAGTTTAATTTTTCTATATTATGTTTTTAAGTTGTTTTGTTTCTTTTTTAAATATATTGCTTTATTTTAAACCCTTTTAATTATTATTTTAGGACAAGAACACCTATAAGCAGCCCAAAGGAACCAAACATCCCTCTAAGACCACCAAATCTACCAAGAAGAAGCCTGTCTCATCAAAGAAGGCCACTCCCAAGCCCTCCCCTGAGCCCTCTCCTGAGAAGAGCCCCACTTACTCCACTGGGGGAGAGGAAACTGATGGTTTCCTTACAGATCACAGTTTCTACAACTCAGCTTCTGACAAGGAGCCAACCAAGAAGCGGCGGCAGGCCAAAAAGACCCCACCCAAGGATAAGTCTCCTGCACATGAGGAGCACCAAGATAAGCCCCCTTCTGCTTCCCATCACCACCAAACTCATCCCCTTCAAGTTCATCTGGGGATGATACCAAGCCCTGCCTCAATTACTTTCCTGTCTTCCACCATGCTCCTGCTGGCCCCTGGGACCCTCTGTTTGTCATGGTAAGTTCCATAATGCCGGGTATTGTCTGTCCAAGTAAGAAGGCACAGAAGGGCGGGAAACCTGTATCAAAATTGACCGAGTTAACAGATTTAAACCAAACAGTCAATTGAAAATGGGTCACGGCTGCTCCAGTATGCCAACTGAAACCAGCTCCCCCTTTTAAACTGACGTTGATAAATCAGCGTAATATGAGGGTCACCCAATATAAGCTCACTAATCAGCATGGTTGTCAGAAACTGGTCATACAAGGGTTCTTTGCAACCTGGACTAGATACTTACTGGAAGATGCCAAAGGAATAGGAGATCAAGACTCAGGTGGTATTGCTTAGTCAATTTTTCTGATATATATTGAATAATTTTCCCTGTTTCAACTCTAAGAGTTGAGTCCTCCTAATTTTACTCAATTAAAATCAATTATCCCAAGTTCTAATTTTAAATTTTAAAAATGCATCCTGTGCTTGGGTTGTTGTGGTATATCCCAAACAATCTGATTCTGAACAGAATCATTTCAGGAAGATGGGGCCCAGCATTGGGAACTTTGTTGTTGGTGCCGCAAAATGTTAATTTCATGCCAGCTGATTTTGTAGCTCCTCCCTCCATTCCTGAAGATGAAAATTGGGTCACTTCTCAATGCCCAGAATTCTACGCTGAAGATGCATTGATGCTTTCCCTGGTCATTTATCTTGGTTTACTCTGGTTAGGATTGATTGTTCTACTTAATCCTGGAGTTACAATTGGAAAATTCACAAAGAAATATCTGAAGCTGCGTTGGTGGTTAATCATCAATTCTATGTGGATTTGGGTGGTTATTCCCCATCATTTAGAAACAGCATCATATTATCCAGTTATTTCTGTCACACTGTTGGCCCATAACATCTGCAATGTTGATGGCAAATTTAAGGTTCCTCCTTCCTTGTCTAAGTATTTTATTATCATGAGTGTAAAGGGTGGGCCAGCCATGGTGGCCAATGGTTATATTTTCTCTTGTAACAACGCCAACTGGGGCTTCAAGAGCTGGCACTATACCTGTGAGGACTGCTCCTGCCCAGTGCGGCTCAATACTGAGCACTGGGACTTGGTACAGACCATCAAGGGTGAACACACTTGTGTGATGCCCAACACAACCATTACCCGCCTTCTCAAATGATATCTGGTGCAGGTCATGCCCACCTCAAAGGACCTTTTCCTGACCCAGATGGCTGTGCTTGTGTGCAAGTACCTCTCCCCCACCAACCTCAAGAGGGTGCCAATTCACACCCAGTTGGTCAAGTTTGTGAGTGATAGGCACCAAGCCTCAAACCCCCTGGCCAAGAGCGCCACTACCATTGAAGACCTGGTCCTTTTCAATACCCTCAAGAAGACAGAGTATAGAGAGATGTTCCTGCTTCACAATAATGGGAAGGAAGTGGAGCATAGGATCATTGCCTACGTCACAACCCAAAACCTGGAGCAGCTCAATACTGCTACCACCTGGCTGTGCGGCGGCACATTTACAACCTGTCCAACCATCTTCAAGCAGCTTTTAGTCCTGCATGAGCAGTTCAATGACCAGGTCATCTCCCTTGTGTTCTTACTCCTTCCTGGTGCCAAGACAGAAGTCTACACCAGAGAATTCAAAATTGTCCTGGATGCTTTGATCTCCCTTCCCACCAACCAGCTCCCCCTCCCACTCACGCCACCAGAGAAAACCCTTCCTCCACCAAGAAGGATGAGTCCACCCTAGATGCAGAGCAGCTAGCTCATGCACACTCACTTGGGCTGAAGGAGATGATATTGAGCTTTGAGAAAGCTCATTTCAGAGCCTTTGAGGCCATCTTCAATGGAGAAGTACAAGGCTGCTCCTTCCATTTTAGGCAGGCCCTCATCAAGAATCTCAAGAGCAAGTAGAAGCTTTTTGACAAGTATCTTAATGATGGTAAAGGGAAGTGCCACTTTGCCATCACCCAGTTTGCTGCCTTGGCTTTTGTGTGGCCAGAGCATACTGGGCTTGGCTTTGAAGCCCTCCTGGAGGATGCTACGTGAAGAAGCACTCCACCATCTTTAAAGGCTACCTTGAGTACTTTGAAAAGCAATGGGTAGGCAAGAAGGTGACCACCTGGAGAGGAAAGAGCAGGGCCGCTGCCCCTTGGGATTTACAGGGCGCCTGCCTCAAGGGGGAAATAAAGACCACCTCTAGTCTTGAGGGTTGGCATAAGCACTTGAAGACCAAGTTTAGGTCCAACCCAAAATACAACAAGTTCTTTGTCAAGCTACAGGAGGAGCAGGCCAGAAATGTCTCCAAGTTTTGCAACCTGACCAACCAGGTGGCCCCCAAGAAGAAGAAGAGTAAAGATCAGGAGTACCAGGAGGCAGTGCAAAAGGTGTTGAAAAAGAAGTATAAGGTGGCAGAAATCAAAAAATACCTTGAAGATGTCACAACTGCTCTTGCTGATGGGTTTAATTAGCCTAATAAACTTTGCTTTGCCTGGATTGTTTATACTTTTTGATTTATATATTTTTTAATTTTTTTTGGATAGTACTAATCTTTTTATGTATAAATGGTAAGCTTTAGATACAGTTTCAATGTGGTTTTTTAAGAAATATCTTATATTTTGTTAATTTATCTTTAAGGCATGAGATTTTTTCAGTTGTGCTATATAAAGTATAATAAATTTAAATTATAATTTTCTTAAATTTTGTAGTTATTATGATATATAAAATATCTTTATTTTTGGTTCATTAGAATTTTAATTTTTATGGGAATAAAAAATAATTTTATAATAAAGAGTGTAATTTACATAGTAAATTGAAAAATACTGGCTTATATCTCCTTATTCTTATTACTTATGGGAATTTCTTTTGTCAAAACCAAAGGCTTGACCTGCCAGCAAGGTTCCAACCAAGCAGGTTTGTGACCCACAATACAATTACCCGGGCACTCAAAGCCAGACCCAGAAGTCAACTCGGATTACCAAATCAATCAACATGAACAAATGATGATCCCTCACAGTGGATACCTCAATTTGGCGCTTGACTCATTAACAGGATCAAGCCACCCCCTCTTCCATCCAGCCGTGTGATCACCAATCATGTTCCTTCTATCCATTGATTCACAATAGCTATATAATCACTATCTCACAATAAAGATTATTATCAATCCTCTAAATATTTTCCCCCTTGTAACTCTGCTAAAACAGCACATTTACAACATTGGTAGCACAGGTAGGTTCTCCATCCTACCTTTATTTTGAAAAATTCCGCCTGTTGCCTGCACGCACCACAGCCAACAAATCCTTGACAGAATTATGTCTGGCCTCCTGCCCAACTGGACTTCGTATACTCCTGGTACCGCAATACCTGATGGTTTTGTCCTCTACCAAAACACGGTGATCCCGCTACCCGCCTTCAACGCCATGTCTGCACAAGGTTTCTTCCAGGCACCTTCCTTGATGCCGCGACCAGCTGACAAAACCACCATGCCCGCCTATGTAGCACAAAGACTTTACAGCGCCGCCTTGGAACCCTTTGCGGGAGCCAACAACAACAATGCTGCTGCATGGATTCAGTCCGCCTAAAGCAAGTTGGCTCAGATGGAGTGCCCACAGCGTTTTTGGATTGCAGAGATTTCCATTTGTCTGACCCATGACACTGGCACTTGGTGCAACAAGTGGCACAAAGAGCACCCCAACAAGAACTGGGACACCTTCAAACAGGACTTCTTGGAGAGATTTGTGCTTAAGGATACAGCACTCATGATCATACACCAAGTAAAGAACCTAACCCAGACAGGCACCGTTAAAGAACTCACCTGCACCTACGAGGAACTCTGTCTCCGCGCCACATCCAATATGGCCTTTGACACACCAGCAACACACCTCATGTACTACAACGCTCTCAAGTTGCACGTAATGAGACATGTGAACCTGGACCAAGTTACCAACCTACAAAGCCTGTACCGTGAAGCAGAGAAAGCGGAACAAACGTCCAACGCTTTGCACAAGGCACAGACAGGAAACAGGAGAGACCCAAGGACTCACATTCAGGTGAGCGCCCCTCGCAACCACCTCCTGGAGGCAATGGTAACAACAACAACCACAAACCCACAGGATTGAGTGGGAATGGGAATGAAAATAATGGCCAATCAAATTGTACCCATTTCTGTGTCACCGCCACCCAAGGCAACCAAGATGAGGGAAAAGCCCGAGGAGAGCACTAAGCAAGCCAAGCTCTCCCCACGCAGCTCCTGACTTGTCCAACGATGAATACTGACCCAAGGACGTGGACCAATGCCCCATGATCCAAGTACCCTCGGAAGACCCAGTGCTATACACCATTGCCAGACATCCCAATAAATTGATGTCTTACCCTTTCCGCTTTTGCAGTTACACAGGCTCAGCTCTCTTGGACTTGGGTGCAGACCAAACCTTAGTCAACAGCAGCTTTGTGGATAAATTCAAGCTGGCCACTAATCCTTTGTGGATTAAAAACGTGGTCCTGGCTGATGAACATCACTTTGCCGTGACAAAAGAAACTGCTCCCTTCTCTGTCATGCTTGAGAACCTCCACTCCACCATCCAAGGTCCCGTCATTGACTTCCCTAAGTTTGAAATTGTACTGGGACTAGACTGGTTACGGAAAAACAACCCCCGCGTGGACTGGGCAACCTCAGTGTTGACCATCAAGCATGAAGGTGTCAACCACCAAATCTACCCAGACTCTGTAGACGTACTCCTACAAGACCACTTCTTTGTACGCATCACGGAGACCTCAGATGAAAAAGAAAACCTGAAAGCAATTGACTGGGACTCCTGCCAGTATGAAATCATACACTTCAAGGACCACCAGGACACCTCCACGCCGCAAGACTGCGGCATTGTGGCCCGGCACCCAGAAATCATTAAAGAAGCGTTACCTGGGTTACCCCCTGAGAAACACATCCAGTACTCTATCCAACTCAAGGGGGCTGTACCCAAGGCACGCCCCATCTACAGGCTGACCCCAAACAAGGACAACACCCTGCGCGCCTATCTCAAGGAGGCATTAGAAAAAGGACTTATCCGCCCCTCACAGTCTCCCTTTGGGGCCGCCATATTCTTTGTGGCTAAAAAGGACGGTACCTTACACCTGGTCACAGACTACCGCGCCTTGAACAAAGTCACCATCAAGAATTGTTACCCCTTACCACTAATTGACAATCTCTTTGACGCCTTGGGAGGAGCCTCCGTCTTCTCCAAGATTGACTTAACTGCAGGATATGATCAGATTTGTATCAAGGAGGAAGACATCCCCAAAACAGCCTTCCACACCAAGTACGGTTCCTACAAATGCGTGGTACTCAACTTTGGCATGACCAATGCCCCATCCACCTTTGTAACCTTCATTAACAAAGTGTTTGCGCCACACATAGGCAGACACACCCTCGTGTACCTGGACAACATCATTGTCTACAGCCCCTTGGTAGAGCAGCATCACAAGGACCTGGAGGAAGTCTTTGCGACCCTAGCACAACACAAACTGTTGACCAAGCCCTCTAAATGCCAGTTCTTCCGGGAGCAACTACCCTTCTTGGGACACATAGTCTCAAAAGACGGCATCAAGCCCAACAGTCAGAAGATACAAGCCATCTGCAAAATGCCACCTCCCAAGGTCAAGTCAGAACTACACACCTTCTTGGGAATGGTGGCCTATGTACAACGTTTCATACCTGACTGCGGCGTCTTGACCGCCCCCTTGTCCGCCATAACAGGCGCCAAGTCCAAGTTTGTATGGACCCCCCAACGCGACCTCTGTTTCAGACGCCTCAAGGAAACGCTCACAACAGCACCCATCTTAAAATACCCCAAACAAGACAGAGAATACCAGATGGAAACCAACGCTTCAGATGCATCTATTGGGGGAGTACTATAAATCAAGAATAGCAATGGTAATTTCCTGCCCATAGCCTACAAGTTGCACAAGCTGACAGATGGCAAGTGTCAATACCCAATCCACGACAAAGAACTGTTGGCCATCATACACTGCCTAGTCAAATGGCGCTGTTACCTGGAACGGAAGGAAGAATTCACAGCACAAACCAATCATAAGTTGCTCATCTATTTCAAGACACAAGCAAACCTGTCATGCCGCCAAGCGCAGTGGATGGAAGTCTTAGAAAGGTTTAACATGCCCATCCAATATAAGCCCGGGGCCAAACTTGCCATGGCAGACGCCCTGTCCCGCCTGTATGTTCGCGGTTCTAGGGGAGAGAATGGGCTCAACCCAGACTGGCCTCTCCTAGTGCTCCGTACAAAAGAAAAAGGATTCCCTGCAGGCACAACCAATATCACCAAAGAAACAGTCATCAAGAATGAGCACCTCTTTGCCGATGTATACGGGACTCTTCACAGAAAGATGTCAGATGGCACAACCATTCCCTATATTCCCACACATCAACAAGTTGATACCATTCTTTGCTACCACAGAGATCTTGGACACACTAAGAGCCAAAATCTATATGAATTCCTAAAACATAAAGCCTGGTGGCCAACCCTATACCACAATGTCCAGGAAGTGATAGAACAGTGCAAGGTCTGCGAAAAGTTTGCCAGAAGCAAAACCCTGCCTAAGTCTGTACTCCCCATTCAAACCCAACTACTGTTCAAGGTATGGGCTCTGGACATTGTGGGCCCCATGCCAGGAAAACACAATGACAAAAAATACATCATCACAGCCATCAATTTTGTGACAAGGTGGCCAGTAGCCCAAGCGGTGAAATCACACACCAGTAACAACGTCCAACAATTCATTGGCAAAGAAATAATCAGTAAGTTTGGAAAGCCAGAACTCCTGATAACCAATGGGGGCAAAGAATTGACCTCCAAAAACACCAACGTGTACCTCGCCAAAAATGGGGTCAAACACACCGTCACAATACCATACCATCCACAGATCAATGGACGCGTAGAGCGGCTCAATGGTAGCCTCATGCAAGCCTTAGCCAAACTCACCGCTGGGAGACCTGAAGACTGGTATAAGCAGCTACCAACTGCATTACTTGTGTGCCAAACCCAAGTGAACAGATCCACAGGGAAAAGCCCGTTTGAACTGGTATACGGCACACAGCCAACTATCATTTAAGCATTGATAGGACCCAAACTGGAAATTCCAAGTCAAGTCCCCCCTCGCTCAGATCCTCAAGTATTAGAGGCCAACAGCAAACAAGCAGCCAAAGAAAAGGAACACTTACAAAAGACCTTCATTCTCATCTGTCAAAGACATGAAGTTGGGGACAAAGTCTGGGTCATGAATGTTGACAAAAGCAAACTACAACCCAAAAAGTAGGGCCAGCAATAATCCTAAAGGTAAACAACAATAACACTTACCTCGTGCAAGGACTCAGGAAACACAAGCAAGACAAGATGTTACACCACAACCGCCTACAACCTTGGAAAGCAAGACAGAAACAACGAGAAACTGCCCTGCCTGCCACCAAACAACAACTGGTCTAATATGGCGCCCGGGCTCCTGACAACCTCCCTGACAACCTGCCCCCTGAGGAGGCTGACTTTCAGCCGGGTGTGTGTGTCAAAACTGCAGGCTTGACCCACCAGCAAGGTTCCAACCAAGCGGGTTTGTGACCCGCAATCCAATTACCTGGGCACTTGAAGCCAGACCCGGAAGTCAACTTGGATTACCAAATCAATCAACATGAACAAATTATGATCCCTCATGGTGAATACCTTGATTTGGCGCTTGACTCATTAACAGGATCAAGCCACCCCCTCTTCCATCCAGCCGTGTGATCACCAATCATGTTCCTTCTATCCATTGATTTACAATAGCTATATAATCACTATCTCACAATAAAGATTATTATCAATCCTCTAAATATTTTTCCCCTTGTAACTCTGCTAAAACAGCACAGTCACAACACTTTTATTGCATTTTTGAACCCTCTGAGGTCATTTTAGTAAAATAAAGTATTTAAAAACATATTTTTTATATTAAAAATGTTCAGGGTAAAGTGTGCCATTACTTAAAAAAGTGTTGACATCCAAGAGACAACATTATGTAAGCCCGGGTTGTCATTTTACTATAGTGCTGACATTTTTAGTGTCAACATGGGCGCTGTTGCCAAAATTTAGACTAATAAGGAGAAAATCCAACTTGAGTTTCTGCACAAGAGGGACCCAAAGACTGATATATAAGACAATCATCAAGAAAAATATATCATATAAGCTAGTGATGAGGCAAAGTTAGAAAAGGCTCTGGAAAAAGGAAGATCCAATAGTACAAAGGACACTAGTGGGCTCATAAAAAGAGGGGCCCCTAGGGCATAGTAGTCACTGAAACTTCAATTAAAATAGGGACCCTCAAAATTGCAGAATTTATAGCCCACAGTCCCAGGCAAGGAAAAGAAACGTCCTGATACCCTCAAAGAAGATATTGATGGCTTCACTAAGACCAATTGCTGCTCTGAGAATGAGCCAAGTTTTCAGAGGCTCCTACTCCCCCATAACCCTCTGGTCACAAGGATGCTATATCTGATCAGAAGGGTATCAAACATAGCTGCAAAAGAACAAAATATAATAGCTCAGAGGAAGAGTTTCAACAGTAGAAATGCCACAGAAGGAGGAGATGTTTATAGCTGCAGCAATATTTGGCCCCAGATTCAACACAGAGAAGGGGAAATTATTTGAGCATCTTGAATCCATCCTGTCTCACCTCAACACAATACCTATTGGTGGCTTTAACACACAGACCTTTCCAGAAGAAAACACTCCCTGCATAACCTTGCCAGAGCATACCATACTCTTTGAAGACTGGCAGCCAAGTCTTGGGTTAATTGAAACAGAAACCTTAATGCAGGATACCCCAGTATATTGGCAAAGATTGATTCAAACCAACACTGGGATTCTTGGCCCTGTGAATTAACTTTTTCCTGGTTAGCGCAGGCCTGGCGGCCAAAGTTTCCCTGCATTCCCCAGCCACATGATTGGAGTTGCCATAGATCCCTAAGGGCTATATTTGGTATCAGGACTGGCAAATATCACAGTGACCAAAAAATTCAAATGCTCTCCAACGGCACACAACAAAATTAGATCATCCACAAGATTGCCTGGTTGACAAGATTGGTGGCAGAGCTTACCACTTGGCCAGATAAAAAAATGTGAGATGATGCCAAGAGAAAGAACACACAGAACTGGAAAGATTGAGAGGGCAAACTAGGCAGATGCACTGAGAATTATCAACATAACAAAGCACCTAGAGGCAAGTACACCCAGCTTAAAAAATAATGGCTGGACGGCTGCCTGGACTGCAGCCCATAAGAAGCCAACCTAGATTGGTCAGGATCCATCTGGATCCAGCCAGCAACTTCAACATTGATTAAGGGGGAGCAAACAACATAGCCTTTCAATTCTTATACAGGACTAGGGAGGCGCAGGCAGCCTCTCCTGAAGTATCAGAAGATAGCACAAACCAAAATGGTAAAGAGAAAGTTATTTAAGAAACAAAAAAGTTAAAAAAGAGCTCTATACATATAAGGCTAAACTGACCAATAATACCTCACCAAACGGCTCAAGCTAGTCCCTGGCAGCATGGTGATGGTAGAGATGCCCATCCCTGTGAAAACAAAAAGTATGAGAAAGGATCAAGCCTTGCCCCAAGAAATCCTTGGTACTGATGGGGTGCCATATGGATTCTAAGAGCACCACACTGAGAAGATAACTAAGACACATTGGAGGTCTTTCCCCATTTTGTACCCAATCATGCTACCATACCAGGTGGAGGAGAAGGACATGAAGCCCTCCTGTGATGATCCACATTTAAGCGGTTTTGCAGGCAAGGGTTGATGTGGCTTCAAATAAAGACGCTATACTAAAGATGGTCCATGTGTTGTTGGTTTGTGGCAGGTAGAGGACTAGTAGGAAATGATGGCTACTAGGGAAGGTAAGGCCTATCTAGTAGATGTAAAACTACTAGGGGCAGATGTTGTCTATAACCAGCAGGAGATATTGGCTGCTGTGGGCTAGAGGTCCTCACCCATCAGGGAACTGTGGCTGCTAGGGGTGAGGAATAAGATAGCTCAGCAGGGAACTTTAGCTGTTTAGGGTGGGGAGTGATTCAGCCTGATGGATAGTGTTTGCTACTCAGGCTGGAAGATGTTTAGACCCTGGCGGGTAATGCAGGCTTCCAGGGTAGAGGTGTATGCCAGCATGGTAGGGGACTTGCCTACCAGAGCTGTGAGTTTTGGACCCCTGGAGGATAGCGCAGGCTGCCAGGGAGAGGAAGAGCTCTGAGGGCTCTACATACCCTGATACGCTTACAGGAGGTCTGTGAGCAAGCATCCTACCTAACAGACTGGTAGGGTGTCCTTGTTTATGCCCCTATGGGAGCTTTGGGGAGAAACCAAAATGAGTATTGGAGGGCATAGATTTGCTCAGAGGTGTCACCAAGGCGGTTTGCTTGGGGAAGCAAGCTGCAGAACTTGGTGTGATCAGGCCTCTAGAAAGTAGAGCTAATTACTCTGCAACTGAAAGCCCAGACTTAATCACCTGGGTGAGTAAAGAAAACACATAGACATTGATCTATGGTTGAATGGCCTAAGTGGAGTGCCACTTGCAAGGACCCAGTCAAACGCCAGTTCAATGTAGACTCATGCCTGGGTCTACAGGTTCTGGTAACAGGGACAGAGATAAAGAATTGAGGTGGCTCATGGGATCAGCAGAGAAGACTAGTAAGAAGGACTGTTTGATCATGGTAAAGACTAGTTGAGGGACTGTTGGTTCATTTTGAAGTTTGGAACCAAAAAAGGGTTCTTTGTGCAGGTGGAACCAAGGTGGTTCCTAGTGAGGATAAGCTGTTTGATGACTGAAAGGAGCTGTTTGTGAACAAAGAAGGACTGCTTGATGAAGAGGTTGAAGAACTGGTTGAAGGACTAGAAGATGATAGTGAAGGACTAGAAGATGTTGTTGAAGAGCTAGCCAGATTAGAAATGGAGGCTGGAATACTGATTTTGGTGTCTTAGGAGAGGAATTATTAATATAAGAAGCAGTTAAATAAGAATTTTAGGCTGTCAAAGATATGATATAAAATAATTATATGTCATATAAAGAGAAAAATAAATTATTCACAGTGATTAAACTGTGAATTAATTAAGTTAAAGTTGGGCAGAAAGGAGCTAGAAAGAGGCCAGAAACAGGACAGAGAAACTGTGAGGGCAAATAAGCAAATTTTGCCGAGAACAACTAGGAGAGGCAAAAAGGTGAGTGACAGGCAAGTTTGAAGTTGCAAAACATGGAAGAAAATGCAGAGAAACTTGGAGAAGCGTTGAAGAATTGAGGGTTCAAAATATCACTTATGTGAAACATAGGTGAAAGCGCTCAAGATTTGCTGGAGAAACGTGACAAGAATCATGGCAAACCCGTTTGAAACGCGGATCAGTTGTTTACCTGGAGCAAGACAGCTTTGGGTTTGAACCATAGTCAAGAGAGAGCCATTTGGGCAAACTGTTTGGCAAAACCGTAGAATTGAGGCGTGTGATTGGCTGCAAGCCTAAGTTTATTTGATTGGTGTTTTGAGGGCTTTAACTTAAGAGTTAAAGCCTAAAAATGAGGAGCAGAAGTAGAAAAATCAGGGCTTTCATTGGCTGAAGTAAGTTATTAAGTTTAATATATTGTAGAGAGAGAAAAACTGGATATTTTAAGATTTGGAAAAGAAGAGTTCTGAGAGAAATTTTGGACTGAAACAAGGAGCTATAAAAGGGAGAGCTATCTGTCACGGTAAGTTCCATAATGCCAGGTATTGTCTGTCTAAGTAAGAAGGCTCAGAAGGCCGGGAAACCTGTATCAAAATTGACCAAGTTAACAGATTTAAACCAAACAGCCGATTGAAAATGGGTTACAGCTGCTCCAGTTTGCCGGTCAAATCCAATTCCCCCCGTAAGTTGACGTTGATAAATTGACGTAATTTAAGGGTCACCAGATATGAACTTATTAATTAGCATGTTTGTCAGAAATTAGTCACCCAAGGGTTCTTTGAAACCTGGACCAGATACTCACTTGACAATGTGGAAGGAATAGGAGCCCAGGATCCAGGTGGTATTGCTCAGTCAATTTTTGATATATATATTGAATAATTTTCACTGTTTCAACTCTAAGAGTTGAGTCCTCCCAAAAATTCACTCAATAAAAATCATATATCCTTTGGTCTAATTTACATTTTTAAAATGTGTCCTGTAGTTGGATTGTTGTGCTACATTCCTTACAATCTGATTCTAAGCCAGATAATTACTGGAAGATGGGGCCCTGCAGTTGGAACTTTTTTGTCAACACCTCCCAATGTTAATTTCAGGCCTGCCAATCTTGGAGTTGTTCCTACTCCTGTTGAAGCTGAAAATCATGTTGCATCTCAATGTCCTGAATTTTATTATGAAGATACTCTGATGCTTTCACAGGCTATTTATCTTGGGCTACTTTGGTTAGGATTAATTATTTTACTTAATCCTAGTATCTCAATTGGAAATCTCACAAAACAATATCTGAAGCCACATTGGTGGCTAATCATCAATTCTATGTGGATTTGGGTAGTAATTCCCCACCATTCAGAAACGGCTTCATACTATCCTGAAATTTCTGTCACATTAAATGAGGCTTGAAAGGGACTGGATCAAGTGGATTACAAAGGTCACAAGGACTACAGAAGGAACTGAAGACCAAGATAAAGGTGCCAAAGCCCAGGATACAGCAGCCAGTGCTAAAGTTAAGGAGCCTGAGCTGGAACAAACAACAGGAGCCCAAGATACAAGTGCAGAAGCCCAAGACCAAAGTGCAGGAGCCCAAGACAAAGGTGCAGGAGCTTAAGACCAAGTACAAGGAGTCCAAGAGATTTTTGGAGGACTCTAAGTATTGACAGACCCATATTTTTTCCTCTCCCCAGGCATTATATCAGAAGGTTTCTAAGGGGATCTTCCTTCTGACTGTGAATAAAAGCCTATTAAAACCCCTGTCCAAATTTTCCTGTGATAAAAAATACAAGCCCTATGAGTAAGCTACCCCATATCTTTTACCCTAGCCAAGGGGAGGTAGATACCTATTGCCAAGGTTGTAGAAGATTTGCCTCCAGTAAGTCTGCCCAGGAGGAGTGGGAAAAGTGACTAGGCATCTGGAAATGACAAATAGAGGAAGAGAGTTTATTGGGGGAGAGTTTGCAAGACTATTACAGGATTGGTATCGGCCTACAGAAGGACTGGCGCCTGCTGAAGTACAAGTGTATGGGGGAGATGCTTGCCTAGTGATTGGGAGGGTACTGGAGGAGTTTGCTCTTATGCAGGCCAAGTATAAGCTTCTAACTAACCATTCACTACTGTTGGAGAATGACAACTCCTCCAAGCCGGTCCCTGGCTACAACCCAGGACACACTTTGGGGACTGGTGACCAGGAACCCCACACCTCCTACACAGGAAAGCCCCAATAACCAGCCTGGAGAGATGGAGGCCCATCCCACCCCTAAACACAAACCATAAGCTCCTGAGCAAGATCCTAGTACCCAGACCAGGGAGAACTTTACCCAGAGCCACACAGGAACCAGCATGAATCTAACCCAGGGAGGAGTACTGCATAGAACGTTCACACTTTGGCAAACCTCCTGAAGGAAAATATTGAAAAGGGATGACCATCTTTCTTGGCTAGGAAAAGATGTACTGCAGGGTGCCATGAACATACATGCCCCCATGCCAAAAGGTACAAATGCTACCATAAACCACCTGGGATCAGATTGTGTCCCAGATTAGGGAGCTGAATGTTACAGCGGTAACAGCCGGCAAAGAATTTGGGGAGATTAAACTCTCCCAGGGAATACACCAAGGGGACCCACTGACTCTCTCCTTTGCATCCCAGCCTTGCCTCATGGACAATGCACCCCAGCAATGATATTGAAGAGATGGCCATCTATGAGCAGGATCCCCTTGTTACTGAGAAGGTTGAAGATGGCTGTGCAGTATGCCTCACCTATAAATAGGATGGGTCCAAGTGCATAAGAGCTCTCACCACATACTTCTCACTCTTCCTGGGAAGAAAGTGACCACACCCAAATACCAAGCAATTGCTGTGGGGAGCCCCAGATTTGGACCCTTGATTGCCATAGAGCCCACCAAGATATTGGTACACCACCTGGGTACACGGATTGGGGTGGGTAGTTTTGAAGCACAAGTGATGGGAGGTGGGACCCTTAATCTGATCTCCTAAACTATACTGCTGGGGGGTGTAGTTGGATGACCCAGGTCAACCAAGCCCAGTTAGGGAACAATTTAGGGTACTCACAGGTCTAACCACTTCCAGCTCTTTTTCAACCCCACAACAGGTCTAAATTGGCCTGAATCAAGCGGTGTGGACCCCTACCCAGACCTGGAACCCTCCCCTTACTAACACTGGGATGGTGGACAGGAAACTTATAATAGGTTGGGCCTGCATGGTATCAATATAATGCTTGAATATACAATAGAACTAACTGCAGTTCAGTATCAGGAAGGGGGACAGCCACCCAAAGCAAAGGGCAAAGCTTTGAGATGAGGCAAGGGCTTTATTGGTGAATGGAAGGTATCCTACAGTGACAGGGAGTGGTATCAGAAGAATGGCCCTGATATAGTTTGAGGGTTGGTTAACTTATTCCTGGCGCTTAGGCAAGCTCATCTTTGCTCACTTTCAGAAAGTGTTGTCCCGTGTTTTGATATCTGGGGCAGGAGGCGCAAAGCCATTGGATAAAGCAGGGCAACTCAATGAGCGCCCCCTGGGTATTGTAAGATATGTTGGCAGGCAGGGGATCAAAATTGGTTGCAACTATAAGCCAAACAACATTGGGTAGTTAAATGGGCCAGCTAAACTGTGTTAAGTAAAAATGGGGCCATGGTGGGTATTGAGAAGGGGTGATGTCTGGTCTGATCCTTTACAGTACTACCGAATCTTTGGGAGGCATGCAAAAAAGCATGGTATCCTTGGGATACCTTGGGGTTAGACCCAGCCCAGAGAAGATTGATAGGGCCTTGATGTGGTCATTGCTAGTGGCATTATCCTTGTCCATGTAATTTTTGAACTCTGATATTGCTTGCTATGGGCAAAAGGTAAGGTGTCTGAAAAGTTCATCTTAATTTAGACTGCCCTGATTCAGGGGTACAGTTCCCTATAGTACTTTGCCCATGATAAATCAATGCTTTAGATTTTGGATTATATGGGCTGCAGGCTTGTTGGATGTAATTAAGGTTGATTGGTCACCAGATGCTGATGTGCTGGAAGTAACCTACTGACTTGAGTGGCTGATTGGCAGCTGCTCTTTAAGAGGGAAAGGAGGTAAGTATGGATAAAGCTGGTCACCTGATGATGAGCAGGCAGGGTGATGTAAGTTGAACCAGGAGACATGTGCAGATAAGCATCTGCATTTACTGCATCAAAGACATGGGTGTAAATACTTGAACCTTTCCCATTATTGGCACAGGTCTGGCTGGCATTCAGCTCCTTGAGCAGAGCAAAGTTGTTGTCACGGGTATTGCAACATATTTGATTACTCCCTCTTGGGGAATTAACGCCCCAAGTAAATCACCAAGCGGCTCACTGAGTAGTTCACCGCCCAGTCAATAAACCGGTGGCACCTTTATAAGTTAACCATCTATGATGGGGATCACTCAATCCAGGTCCTAAATGAAACACAACTTGATTAAGCCTTGTGACTTAAGAAGAACATTACTCAGATAAGCCCCATGATCTCCATGACGTACATGGATGACATGTGACTTGTCATGATACTATATAATATCCTATATTCATATCTAATAAAGTATCATTATCTTCTTAATCTTCACTTTTATTTTGTTTATTATACTTCCTAGAAGTATAAACTTGACAGTGGTAGAACAGGTAGGTTATCCATACCTATCCAACTCAAAGGAAAAATTCCTCTCAAGAAAAGAACCCAAGCAATGTCACTCCCTAACAGTTAGAGAGATTACAAAGTAGGACAAGACATCCCCCCTGGACTTGTCATCTACAATAATATCCTTGTACCCATTGACCAGTACAACGCCCTCAAAACCTGTAGACTGTTTCCTACCACGCCAGCTACAACAGCGTCTACGCAACCTGAGATACCCAACATTGTGTTTCAGCGTTTATGTACTGCTGAAATTGGCGCCTTTGCAGGTCTACGCTGTGAGAACGCCTCTCTTTGGATCAACAGCACTGAGAGCAAGTTCAAACAAGTGGAGTACCCCCAAAGACTCTGGTTTACAAAAATGCCCTCCACGTCATAGGGACTGCCTCGCGCTTTGTTACCAAATGGCTAGCTCAACACCCTGACCAGAAGGAAAACTGGGAATTATTCAAAGCCACATTCCTCAAAAAGTTCTCCATGAAAGATTCAGACGGAGTGATCATGACCTAACTCCAAATCTTCAAAATGACAGGAACCATCAAGGAATACATCACCACATATGAAGGACTATGTGATTGTGCACCCAACACCATCAATTTTGATGAACCTGGACCATGCCTGGACTTCTACAATGGCCTTCCTAAACATATCAGATGTCAGTTCAACATGACCTGCTACAAGAACCTTGAAGATGTATTCCTAGAGGGAAAACACGCAGCTCAGAAGTCTGACAATCTACACGCTACCAACAAGCGTAAGGAAAATCCCACAGTTAAGAGAGAGCCTTGCCCCAACAAGCAAAACAACCAAGCCAACAACACCCAACCTCAAAACAGGAATCACACTGCACAAGCCAACCAGGCCAGTACTGAAGATACCAACAAGGAGGGAAAAGCTCAGGGGAGTGCTTAGGCGAGCCGCCCTCCCCCCTCTTCACAAGACTTGTACTGAGAACAGGACGTGGACTCCATCAGCATGATCCAAGTTCCCTCCAGCAACCCTCTCATGTTTGCTGCCCAATCTGAAAATAAACTCCTTACCTATCCTTTACGTTTTTGCAGATACCAGGGCACAGCACTATTTGACACTGGAGCCGACCAATTGCTTATTAACAAGAGTTTTGCAGACCTCATGAAGTTACCTACCATTCAAAGTAACATAAAAAGAGTCATCATGGCAGAAACCCACAGCACACCAGTTACCCACAAGACCAAACCTTTCTGGGCCCAAATTGGAGACGTCCAAACAACAATTAGTGGCCTTATCATCCCAATCCCAAAATAAGATATCATACTTGGATTAGACTGGATGCAAAAGACAAAGCCTCACATAGACTGGGACAGTGCCACCCTCACAATCCAGCAAGGAGAAGTCTACCATCACATGTACCCAAAACACCTTAACACTCTCATGAGGGACCAAATATTTGTTAAAATCATGGAAACAGGAGAAGAAACTGAACCTAGCAAAATCAATTGGAGCACCTGTACGTATGAGGTTATCCACTTCAAAAACACAGAAACTCAACAAAAACAGACCCCAATTAGAAAACAGCTAGTCAGTGAATCCCCCCATATTCCAAGAGACACAACCCAATTTATCCCCTGACTGGGGTATAAAACACAAAATTGACCTAAAAGGGAGTGTACCTAAAGCACAACCCATCTACTGCCTCACATCACAAGAAGACAACACTCTGAAGGCTTACCTTGACAAGGCACTTGAAAAAGGCCTCATCAAACCCTCAAAGTCACCCTTGGGTGCTGCTGTTTCCTTGTGGCAAAGAAAGACGGAGGACTCCACCTAGTCACAGACTACAGGGCCCTAAATGAGGTCACAATAAAGAACAGGTATCCCCTGCCCCTAATTGATGACCTTTTTGATGCCCTGGGGG